>PVJA010036725.1:0-20886 GCA_004027025.1 Myocastor coypus
GGAGGACATTTAAATTCATTTCCCATTGTGAAATGAATTTATGGATTTAGTTGGATGAATTTGAAATATTTTTCCATGTTTCAAACAAAATAATTTCCTGAGGGATTAATATAAGAGAAATACTTACATTTTTCATATCAAAACATTGTGGCTTAAAGAACTATATAAATCTTTAGGGAATTTTCTAAAACAGAGGATATTTTAAGACTAGGCATGGTATATATTTTAGAAAAATAATCAACAGTTGTTCCAGGACCATGTTAAGTTTGAGACATTTATTAAGAATCTGCTATTGTTGTACACCCAAAGGATCATGCAATCATTGGGATGGATTCTAGAGTTTGTGGTTACTTCATGATCCAATGATGTGATTATGGGTGTGAGTGTTGTACCTGTCCTGGTGCAGATAGTCTAAGTGTAGTAGAAGGAAAGGAGAGAGGCCAACTAGCTGCTCCTCCCTTGGCTGTTTTGCTGTCTTTTGCAGCTATGAGCTGCTGCCCTCTGTCATGTGCCACACTACCCTGAAGCCAGCTGGGTACGGACTGAATCTTCTGTGAGCTAAGTAAATCTTTCCTTCATTGACTTTGGGTATTGGGTATTTTGTCCCAGCAACAAGAGTAAAGTAACTAAGACAGAATCAAAGAGAGTAGTGAGCATTTGAATACACAAATAATTAAGTTTATAGAAAAGTTAATCAGTGTTGAAGACTTAGAAGGCCGGTGCAATTTAAGATTACAGAATTACAGATTAAAATCAATTGCAGATTGCAAATTCTTACTAAGATTACACTTGTTTTTGAAGTCCCTGAGCCTAAATACATTCTTCCTATGGAGCTTATAGTTATAAAAACAGAAAAATAAAAGCAAAAAATGTGCATAAAAATTTGTAGTTGAAGATCAAGGATGATGGTGTAGCTTTGATCTGTAGCATCTACAGACACATATGTTAAAAGCAAAGTGATCACACTGTGCGCTATTGGGAAGCCGGTGGGTCATTAGGTGGAAGGGCATAGTGAAAGAAAGCTACTCCACTGGAGTTGCACCCTGCAGGAGGCTATTGAGATGCCATCCCTCCTGCTCTCGTTTCCATTGATTTTTTCCTATGGAGTCTGTTGAGCAGCTTTCCTCTGCCTGTCATCCCACATGCCCATTGGGATGATTATCCATGGACTGAAACTTCTGAAGCCATGAACAGGAAATCAAGTGTTCCACCTCATAAGATGTTCATGTGTGATATTTTATGCAGAGAAAGATAATCAGCTAATACAGGAGAACATAAAAAAGAGGAGAGGAAAAGGTAAAACAGAAAACTCTAAGAAGTACAAAGTAAATAAGACAAAATGAAGAATGCTGTCCATTTTTCTAAGTAGTCAGGACAAAAAGAAAAAATGAACGGAAATGTAATTGTGTAGCTCAGAGCACTAGAAATGTGGAAAACATTGAATGGTCTCAATGGAGTTGAAGAGGTAAAATCTGAACAAAGTATTAAGAGGATCTGGGCAGATAGCTTAGCAGAATAAGCGCTTTGCCTGGCAAGGGCTGGATTTCAATCCATGGTTCAAAAAACAAACAAAACAAAACAAACAAACAAAAAAAAACAGTAAGTATTAACAGGTTTGTAAAATGAGAGAACCTTTGTTCAATTATGGATACTTTCGTCGGTTTCTTTCTCTGAGGCCATTTCAAGTTATGGAGAGATAAATTTAAGGGAATAGATTTCTGGGACCTTTGCAAAATTTAAAAATACAAAACTACTTCTCTACAATGATAAGAATGAAGCAGAAGAGACAAATAATGGTGAAGAAGTAGTGTTTTATTGTGACAGAAATGTAATCATAAGATGAATTTAGAAAAAAAATCACGAGGTAAATAATTATTTTTAAAATTTATTTTATTTCTTGTTTCAGAACTTTTGTTTGTTTATTTATTTTTATGGCCGGCTCAGCCTGCCCTGAGGGCAGGGCTGGTGCAGCATGTGGTGCTGGAGATCTCACTGTGGTCCCTGCAGCAGCCTAAGCTTTCCTAAGCAGGTGCTTTAGACCACTGAGCCATCCTGCTGGGCCCCACGAGGTAAATAATTTAGAATCTACTGAAACTCAGGACTTCCATGTTGAGAGATGTGAAGGAGGGCAAAATAAATCTTAGTACACAAAGACTTCAAAACATGCACTATAAGCAATGGCTAAGGTAAGAAGTAAAAAAGCAAAGAAATATACATAATATTGATATGGGGACAAATTTTTAATGAAAAGGGTTATTAATGTAAGAAGAAAGTATTGGAATTGTATCAGATTTTAGAATATGCAGGATATTTTTCTAATGAGGGATCATATTTTTCTATAGTCTATGAACATAGTTATATATATAACTATGTTACTGACATTAATTATACAAGTAGACTTTTAGGTTACAGATATTGATTACAGTATTAAAGTCATAAACCTTTCCTTAGCTTATTCTTGCTGTTGTGCCTTCTGTATATCACATATGTATCTCCATTTCATTCAGTACTCTGGTTTTCTAACTTTACATTGATTTCTGTTTTCCTCCCATTCATCTATGAAGACAGAAGCTATATTTTATACTGTTGCGTGCTGAAAAAATAGAACGGCTGCTTATAAATTGTACTAAACACACTAGAAATGTATTAGTTGAAGGCATTGGTTTTAGAAGTTTTACACATCTAAAAAGAAAAATCAAGTGTTCTCCAGGACCACAGTGATGAAATCTTTTCTGTGGATTTTGAAATATGTAATATAAAACATGAATGTTTTCCATTCTTATGAACTTGGGATTTTTTTTCTTGGAAGGATAAATTGGTAATAGTGCCGTATCAAAAATTATTGCTTTCATGAGAAAAAAATCACCTTATAATTTATAGAATCTATGCCTGAAAAAGAAACAATTTGTACAAAGAGAAGTTTAAAACCCTCTAGGTGTTGCAGTCAGAGAAATTTCAACACAAAGTGTTGGTTACATAGGTGACTGAAAACCAAAAGAACTCAGTGCACGAGAATGTAAGCAGGAGATGAGAAACAGCGGGATGCGTTGCCACTCCCAGGACTGGGGGAGCTTGGGGAAGAAGGCTTGTAATGAGAGATCCGAATTACTTTGGAGCAAAGGCTAAAACCACAGCAGCATGCGGTATCATAGGGAGAAGAGCTATGTTATGGGAATGCTGATGACGAGAAGAAGCATAAGATACAAGTGAGGCAGTTATAGGCGGAGGTGGATCTCTGTTCTCCCAGGTTCTGCCACTGGACAAAGAGCAAGCAGCGCCTTAATGTTGTACTATCTTAAGCAAAGCAAGAGGAAAAAATATTTAAAAGGAAATAGGTGAATCATGGGCAGCACATATACCTAGACAACGTGGGAGTACAAATCTATTTTCCAAGTATACCTTACTAAGTAATATACGATGATCACAAAACATTTGCAATTGTTTTGTTACAGTGGAACAACTTGATAGAAACTGTTACAAGAAGTAGAGTCATTAGAAGGTATTTTCATTTTCTCACAAATGTATGTTGATACAGAAAAACGATGACCAAGTTTTTAGCTCCTCATTTGATTCACATATTCAAAGAAAGAAAATCCGTTATTCTTATCTGACTTAGAAGAAATAGTAATAAAATAGGAGAGCACAAATTTTTTGAGAACATAGAAGAAATTGAGAAATATTTCAAACCTCAGAGCAGAATGTTGTGTGCCAATTTTAGTTTGAAATTAGCCATTTGATTCTGCTGCAGTATAATGTTTTCAGACAACTTGCGCAATACTAATCAAAATTAATGAAAACATTTCCATGCAATTTGAATGCATGAACAGCACTGGCATTCAAATCACATTTTCTCTTATAAAAGGATCACTTTATTTTCAATGTTTTCTTCTTAAAAGTTCTCACTTGTAATGGCACAGCTTATGCTAGGATACCTCTAATATATTTGATGGAATTTTTTTTTAAAACTGGAGGTTGAATATCAGCTCCTTTTCCTTGCATAGGAGGGTACCTCTATTTAAAGAGATGGAGATGAGTTGTTTTCAGTGGAACTTTATCCAATACAATTATTTCTGATGAATGTTATTGACCTTATGGAATATTTTTTTTTTATTTAGTCTAGCAGCTTTCTTGGAAATTGAAACATTTTTCTTTCTCTTTCTGAATGAAGAGTAAGTCAGACCGGAGCAGCAGAATAGCAGGGAATATCCATAACCTGCTAGGTAAAAATCACTGAAACTTTTTCACTTCCTAGAGCTTACCTCGCTAGTGTTCCAGGTAAAGTAAGACAGGAGCTGAAGGGACCAATGGATATCCAGACTAGACAGAAGAAGCAAAATCAGTTCTGTTTGAAAAATATGCTACTTAATTTTTTTTAAAAAGTTGTTGCAATAAAAGACATATGGCCATTAATCGTCAACAAAATACTTCCTCCCAATTCCAACACAGTTCATGATTTTTGCCACTTTCTTAAGCAGTCTTGAAAGTCTTGCTTTGTGAGTGAGTGCTACAGTTCCTTTGAAGTTCTGAATTAATTTAAAATATTTACCTTTCACGGTACTTTTTTCTTTATTTTTTAAATTTACAACTTGTATCTATTTAACGTAGAAAACTTAATGGCAAATATGTTAGAGCAATGATAACACCATGTAGAGATAATTAGTTTGTTAATTGCCCCGTTTTCTCTCTTTTAATTTATATACATTTTAAATATAAATTAAATTTTAATTATGCAACTTTATTTTTTTAATTTTATATCTAGCAGGTAACTGGTAGAATTTCAACTCTGACTAACTATATATACTGATACCTGTGAACTAAGCAAATATACTGAGGTTAGCAATGTGTGATACTACACCACGCTTGGAATGCGCATCATTCTGGTCTTCTAATTATGCAGTGCTTCTAATGTTATACCGATTATTACTACACACTCTCTCTCTCAAGTAAATGTTTACTTAAAAATAAAGAAGAGAGAGAGAAAAAGAAAGAAAGAAAGAAAGAAAAGGAAGGAAGGGAGGGAGGGAGGGAGGGAGGGAGAGAGAAAGAAAGAAGAAGAAGAAGAAGAAGAAGAAGAAGAAGAAGAAGAAGAAGAAGAAGTAGAAGAAGAAGAAGAAGAAGAAGAAGAAGAAGAAGAAAGAAAGAAAGAAAGAAAGAAAGAAAGAAAGAAAGAAAGAAAGAAAGAAAGAAAGAAAGAAAGAAAGAAAGAAAGAAAGAAACGTAATACAATGTGAGACAAGGAAAAAGGGCCATAGAAGTGTAACACTACAAGTTTGTAAATGGTTAAGTTCAAAAATATTTGCCCAACAATGCATAATTGTTCTTTTAAAAATTATTTTTACATAAGAGTTTTAAAGTTTAGAATATCAACAATTGATGGAAAATACAAGTTTCATGTTATGTCTAAGGCATTTGATATTCAGAAAGATAGTGATGTTCAGCTCAAGTACCTAAGTTATAGGGATTAATACCATTAAGCTTCTTTCTGGATAATTAACAACTTAAGTTGACAGTCCAAATAATTAGAGAAAGAGAAGGGATACAAGTATAATCAATATTTTGGCTCTAGCCCTTCAAGGTCTGTGAGAACACAGGACATAAAAGAACCTGTACTTCACAGCCATATTGAATTTGCCTGATAGTCAGAATTCTCACAGCAGCAGATATAGTGAATAAAGCAGACAAGGGCACACTGCAATTATTTTATGTGTTGGCCTTTCGGTTAGATACCACTCAGCGGTAGCATTCACTGTATTTTTTAATCCCACTTCATAAAGACATGGCAGAAGATTTGCAGAACTGAGTAAGAAAGTGGCTAGCAGGATGGGGTAAAGAGTAGAACTTAAAGGGTATAAATGGCAATGTGCCTTTTATTGTCATTCATTGTTTATAATTTAAGCATTCAGTATACATTTTGACTACATTTCCTATGTAATAACTTAAAGAAAAGACAAAGCACATTCACATTTAGGAAAGCCCCCATACTAATTCCTTGCAGGTAAAATAGTAGACACCAGTGAGCACAGAACAAAACATGGAGTTTAATGTTCATAAAACCCTTGACCCTGAAAGCACTGTGACTTGACAAGTTATCCAGAGTGATAATATCAAAATTATAATTTATAATTTAATTTTAAATATTTTCCTGTTTTAGGATTAGGAAAACATTTGTAGAAATACCAAATTTCTTGGAAAAAATAGTAAATCAAATATTATTGTCATCTTGAAATTAATTGTGTTTCAGAGCTGCTTAGAGGTCAGAGTGGATACAGGCAATTGGAGTGATTTAAAAAATCATAAGGAAGGAGGAAGCTTGAATTCACTGCTTATGTGGGATATACAGAGAGAGAAGATAAAATGGCTCATTCACATCTCACTCTGCCTTTTGTTACTGAGTTAATTCACTAAGAACAGTGTCATTTTGTACATCTATATTGGAGAATTTATTACTTTCATGCACTGTACTCTAAAATAAGTATGATATAGAGCCATAAAATCAAAAGTGATTTTAAATGTCATCTAGTTAAAAATTACAAATGTGATAGTTAATTTTATGTGTCAACTTGCCTACATAATTGGCTGCAGTTGTTTAGTCAAATACCAATCGAAATGTTGCTGTCAAGTTATTTTCTAAGATGCATTTAACATTTTTAATAACTTTTAATCTTCTTTCAGTTAAGCAGAGAATCAACTTTTCTTGAGGCTGAAATAACATATTGTACATCCAATGTTAAAGGGCGAGGGCTGGCCACATAGCTCAGTGGACTGAAGTGCCTGCTTATGCAGATGCAGGGGCCAGGGGCCAGGGTATGATCCCCAGTGTGCCAGCCCTGTCCCAGGGGAGCACTGAGATGAAGATTGAGACTGGGCATGGTGGCACATGCTTGTTATCCCAGCACTCAGAAACTGAAAATAGGAGGATGATGAGTCTGATCTGTGATGTGAGAGAAAAAAAAAAAAAAAAAGTAAAAGGGTGAAAGTTTTATTTAGCTCACTGATTATGGAAGTTTTGGTCCATAACCAGGTAGCTCTGAGGCAGGTTGCACATGGCAGAGAGGCAACTGTTCAGGAAGGCTGAAGACAGCAAAAGCAGTAAGGAGGCAGCCTTCTTTCCTTGAGTCAATTACAAACTCCAGATTCAGCTGCCTATGAAAGTCCTGACCCCCATGACTGTATTAGCCTTTGAGGGAACATCTAAACACAAACTATAACATTAGTAGTCATTTAGTATTAGCCAACTTGGTTATCAGATAAACTGTCAGTGCCAGGAGGGTTCTTGCATTCACACAATCCTAACCATCAGAGTTTAATGTTGTGTCACAAGATCTACTCAATCATTTCAACTTACAACATATGCGTTGTACCATCTCTGCTCATTGAAAAGATGAACGCATTACAATAACGAATAAGAAACTATTGTTAGATTTTTTTGGCACAGTAAGGAGACAGAAAAGATAAAGAGGCCTTTACTACACACATGGGGAAGATCACAGGGAACAAGAGATGTGGAGCTTCCAAGGGCCTACCCAGGTGAACAAAGACTGTACAGGGCCAAGATAGAGTGGAGTTTAGAGACCAGTCTGTGTGATGGGGGCAGAAAGTGATTGGACGCAAGGTGGGCAGAAAGGATGAAGGAGGCTGTAATTTAATGAGGAAGGAGGAAGGTGGAGCATAGCATGGGCCTCCAGTATCCTATGCCATATTGGCTTGCTGCCATGATGACTTAGGAGAACATTTTATTAAGATGGAGAAAGCCCATAATTCCTGTCCGTTGGTTTTAGAGAGGGGACGCTCTCAGACTGATTCCTGCAGAGTAGAAGAGCCATCATGGTGGGGGTGGGGGTGGGGGTGGGGGACAGGGGGCATTGTCTATGTGGAAGCTGGTGCTGGGGCTTTTGGCTAGAAGGATGAGTTCATTGATATATTACTGTGAATGATACTTTGTTTCATTATAAATATTCTTTTTTTTTCTTCTGGAGAAGATTTAATTATTTAAATTTTGTGTTTTTTTTTTTATTTTCCTTTTGAGCAATGGAACAGAAATCTAATTTTATTTACTTATTTATCACTGAGTAGTTGTGCATGGTGACATGGAAAGGGCATTCATTTGGAAAATGAAAAAAAAAGAGACTAGCCTAACCTACTGTGTAATATAAAAAATAGAGGTGCAAAAAAAAAAATAGAGGTGCATAGAGCTCTAGATACATTAAATTATTCAATATCTTTATACAATTTTATGATGTCATGAATTATGATTGACACATAAACTTCTAATTTATTTTTTCTGCTAGAGTAATAAACATTAATAGTGAGGTATTGTAGACATGACATTGTTGAGTACTTTGTATATCTGACAGATATGAATTTCATTCTGTGAATGAAATTATATGAGAATTTTTATTTTCATTTTCTATTATAAACATGTTTTACTTAAAAGCATATTCTGCTTATGCAAAAATCTAATCTTCTATTTCACTATAAATACTGAAGTTTATATATTATAATTTATAGAAGTGTGTAGTAATTGGTAATGAAATTCAGTGTTTGGTTGATACGGAATTATCTTCTCTGTCTCTGGGGCTCCAAAGCAATTTTTATTTCACTTTCTGAAATATTCATCCATGTCACAGACTTTCATAGCAATTAAGGAGCTTTATCCTTGTGCCCTAAACCTAATCTTTCTACTTTTGTGCCACAGTAAGTCAGGGAAAACAGTGTGTCGTACAGGACTTCACCAGGACTTACCAAGGGGCTGAGTGGATTGAGTTTTTCACTCTGCAAGCTAAGCTGAATTTCCATGGCTCTAGGAGAAGGGATATGTGCTCATTCTGGAGCAGCTCAAGTACAGAAGCCGCAGATGTTCTTGTCTCATGGGTTGCATGGGTTGGCTCTACCCTGGGTCTCACCTTGACTTAGCTCAGCTGTTGTGGGGAAAAAAAAAAAAAAAAAAAAAAATATATATATATATATATATATATATATATATATATATATGTGTGTGTGTGTGTGTGTGTGTGTGTGTGTGTGTGTGTGAGCGATCTATCAGAAGCTACCCTAATTTGTCAATTTAAAAAAATTATTCTATGATTCCATGCGTAGATACAGATAATATAGATACCAAGGAAAATATAGACGTTGAGGAAGACACAGAGATAGAAAGAAAAGTTAATATGTGCCGATAAAATTTCTTCCAAATCACCAAATTTTATTCCCTCGACATCTTCATTTGTTTTCACTTGGTATAAATTGTACAGCTGCTCATTATTATGGTTCCTCTCTAGAATAAATTCATTGACAAAATTATTTTAAGGCTTATTTTGAACAAACTAGAACCTTCCCTTTTTATTTATTCTTATTTTTGGTTCTAGCGATCAAACTCAGGGACCTTGCATTTTCTAGGCAGTTGCTTATGCCACTGAGCTATCTCTCCAGCCTTCAAAATCCTGAAATATTCAACCCTGTCATTTTGTGTTTTAACCTGCGGAGGCTGAGAGGACAGCAGAGAGAATGCATAGCAGATGGACTGGTTCTAATTTAATAGATGTATTGATTCTTAACATTTCCTTATGTTCAAGCAATACGTTTTTTTATCTTTATCCTGAAAGGATAACTAGTGAGGAGGATGGTGTGTCGCTGATTTTCCTAGAGAAGCTTGTCATGTCGGTTCTCCTGCTGTGAACTTAGTGGTTCTCATCCTTGGAGGAGCTCTGGTACTCGCTGTAGCTGAGGAGGATGGCTGCATTTCTTTGGAGGAAAGCATTGTTTTTTGCCTTATGTGTTGCTTCCTGGCCCCAGGGCAGATCCTTAGCCTGCTCAGGTAGACCTTTCTGTCCACTGGTGCACACTTTCTAGCTTTCACCACTGGTCTCTGGGCCTTTCCAGTGCAGATCCTTCATATAAGCTTGCCTGAGACATTATTCTGAAGCCTTAGCCTCTAGCTGGATTCATGAAGGACAATGCCATAGGATCTAGGTCTTCAGGTGAACTTGTGTAAGACATGGCTAGTAGACCTGGACATTCAGCTGGATTTTGGTGATCTCTAGTGTATGGACAAATATGTCACATCCTTTGCATCTGTGATAATAATTTATAAAATAATCTTACAAATTATATGGCATACTTTATTTTACCTTGCAAATCCTGAGAGAATTGAAAGCATCTTCATAGACCCTCACTATCATATCTGGAATTAACAGGCCTATGCCACCACACTTGGTTTCAATGACCCTCATACTGCAGAGCCCACATAGCATGTGGTACCCAGAGCCCACATAGCATGTGGTATCAAACTGGGGTCCTTGCATTGTGTATTTAGTTCTTAATTCCACAGATCTAAAATTTATTAGAATTGACGAAAATGTGCTGAAATTCTTACATTAAAAAAAAAAATATTTTGAAGAAAATTTATTTATTTATTTATGTATTTATTTATTTATTTATTTATTGTGAGTGCCTATCAAACTCAGGACCTTGCACTTTGTACAAGTTGATACAATGTGTCAACTTGGCTGAATGACTCAGCAGCATGGTTCCCTGTTGATGGCAGCCCCACTCTGTGGTACAATTGGTTCTTCCTTGGAGTATCACCAGGGCCTGCCTAGGATATGATTGGATTTCTCCCTAGAACGGGATCAAGGGCCCGTCCTGGGGTATGATTGGTTCCACCCTAGAGCGCAATTAGTCCACGTCAGAATGACTGAACACAAAAAGACTTTTTAAAGGGCTGAAGGAGGAGTCAACACTTCACTTCGTCGGAGAAGCTTCGGTCTTCGCATTCAGACTGGACTTCATCGTCTGGCTTGCAGCGCAGACTCTTCGGCCTCCAGCTTAGATCTCTTGCCTTCCGCCGCAGACTCTTCAGCCTCCATCTACAGACACTTCAGTCCTCCATTACAGACCCGTCAGCCGACAGAGACTTACACGGAGTGCTGCAGTGAAGTCCAGGCCTCAGGATTGAATTCTTCAGTCCGGAGTGTGCAGACGCCCTGTGCACGCTTCCTCATCTGACTCTGTGGCTATTGTAAGCCAAACTTACAATTTCTTATAGATTGTATATTTCGTTTTAATGTCCATTCCTTATATTATATCTATTCTGTTCCTCTAGTAAAACCCTGACCAATACACACTTGCTAGGCAGGCATTTGTTCTCCTGAGCTAATATTCTCTGTTCTAAGGGGATTTAAAAAAAAAAGTTAAAAAATGACAAAAACAATACAGAATTTCAAAGCAATATAATAGGAAGTTGACAATGGCTGAAGAATCAGTTTGTTATGGTATCTGAGTTTACCGCTTAAGCTTTATTTCTTCCTTTTATTTAGCTACATTGTTTTTCTTCCTACATATAAAGTACATTAATTTCTTCTCATCTCTGGGTGTTTCATCTGATTATACTAAAGTGTTCATTTGGCTAACTCCAGTACTTTTTTTTTAAATAAAAAGTCAAAACTTCCTAATTGGAGCTGCTTATGCTGCTATGATCTGGATTTAGATTTCCTGAAAATCTCATATTTTCAGGTCTTCTGAAGCATGCTTTAATATTGTGGTATATTAATCAGTGGTCAATGTATTATAGATTTTGTATTTAAATGGCTGTTGAGACGTGAGGCTTGGGTGGCACAGGTGGGTCCCTGGTGCCATGGCCTGGAAGAGTATAGCTCTGTATCCTGCTCTTTTCCTTCATGCTGTCTTTTTCTCTCATACACTCTATCTGTCTATGTTACTGCCTCTGTCTGTCTCTCTCTGCTCTCTGCTTGCTTGTGTGTACAGAATGTTCTTCACCAGATCCTCCAGTCATGTCATTTCTACTCTGGAGTCAGCCAGCCAGGAACTGCACTGTTTGAAAATATAAATCAGATAAAATTTTCCTCCTCTACATTTTACTTGTTACATATTTTGTTCCAGTGACAAGAAACCTGATCAAAATGCCAGTCTACTTAAAACTACATGTTTCTGTCCCCAGTAGAACATTCTAAAACTCTCCTAGTTGATCCCTCATCCATCTGAAAAATTTAAAGGATATATTCACGCTCTTTGCTGGTAACTTTGTTTTTCATCTTTGTAATAAAACCTTTATATGGAAAATAATAATGCCTTTTTTCAATAATGTGTTCTAAATAACGAGACTAGATATGAAAGAAAGTAGGTGATAAATGAACATCTATTAAATTATATAATATCTGAATATAGCCTTATTTTTTATTTCCTATCTGCAGTTTAAACTATGAAAGAATAAACATCGTTTATTCTCCCAGTAGCGTACCATCTTGACATTAGAAAGATAAGTATATTCAAACTCATAAAACCAGATAATGATTAGAGATATAAAGAAAAAATATCTCTGAGTTTTCAAATATTACATTGTATTATAATGATCAGTTGTTAGATTTTTTAATTTCACCTTTGCCATCATTTGGAAATTGTGTTCTGTGGAAAGAACTTTATACAAGAGGAATTAAATATTTACAATAATTGGGTAACATTTTTAAGGTCATCTAGCAAAGAAAAAATATAGCTACTGTTTGAGCTCAAGTATTTTAGAGCTTATTCCTTCATTTCACACAAAGTACCATTATCCTGTTGTACTTTTTATTGCTGCACGTTATTCCAAATGCCCTGTTTCTCCATATATTTCTACTTTCTAATAATTTTAATCACATTCATCAATTTATAAATTAAACAAATGAGTAGAGCCAGTCCTCATAAAATAAGGCAGCATTCAAGTATTGCCTGTAGTTTCAGTATGGATATATAAATATTGCATAGTGATATATGTCACAGGCTATCTTTTAAAATAATAATTTTTTTCAACAGTTCAACATAGGGCATTGATTTTTGTCATGGCCTTGACTAATATGCTTGAATGGATATATGATGATCACTAGAAAATGTTAAAACTGTATTTCCTCATTTTTGTACTTTCTTGCCATTTCAGTATCTCTCATATATTTTTTCTATTATACATATAAAAGTCCTGTTAAATTTAGTTTATTTTTACTAGGTTACAAGAAGTGCAAATGCAAAGACAAATGGGCTGACTGAAAACAATCGTTTGACACAAATTTCTCATTTTTTTAAAATATGTCTTCTTTTTAAGCTACAAATTTCAAAACAAAGAGGTACAGCATTACACATTCCATGAGATTTCAGTTTTGGTTAAATAGTATTTCAGACTTAGTCCTATTAATTAGCACTCAATCTAAAAAAAATTTTGTTTTGCAAGAGACTGAGCTTCTTCTAAAGATTTTTACAGACCTAAACTCAATGTATTTTAAGGACAATTTAACATTGAGCTAAAAGACACTTTAAATAGTAGTAACATGACTTTTCTCTTTAATAGCTGCACAACTTCAATCAATAATATGTGTTGAAATTCTTTTCCTAAATGAAAACCTAACAGGAATGTTTAAAACTGAAAGGGAACATTAAGTCAGACGAAGCTTAGATGAAACTTTTGTTCCTGAAATTGTTGCACTTGTTTGGTGGAGTCAAATGTAATATTATTGTGAATGTCAGCAGGAACTTGGCATCAGAGCTGCAAATATTTTGTTTGAAAATGTATATTTAAACAGCTGAGTCAATGTAGCAACATCTGTGCATCTTTTGACTAATGAAGGACCTAAGCTATCTCCCAGGCATCATCTGTGCTGGCAGAGACCAAGGTGACAAACCTGAAAAAGAAGAAAGTAGAAATTTAATATTCTAAAGGTAATGTTTTTCAATTATATTGGAAAGCTTCGTATAGCTCTTATTTGCTCTTATGCAAACTGAAAGAATTGTGTAGGAACAGACATGCAGAACACAAATGTGTCCTCATCTTGGCCAGTTATTAATCTTTAAACTTTCTTATCTGACTGGAGGATTTCCCCTTTTATACTTCACACTCATCAGTAAAAAAGCCAAATTTACTTCCATTTTTGAGGAGTTCTTTTTTTCATTACTTTAATAAGAAATAACAATGTGACAGTTTCAAAACATGTTAGTAGTCCATTTCCAGTATTTGATACAATACATATTATTGTCCTCCTATTAGTTATACAGAGCACAAGGCTTAGAGGTCATAATTTTTCTAATCATGTTTTGTACCAAAATTTTTTTCTCATTGAACTAAGAGAAAGTAGTTGTATATGTAATCAAATGTCTGATAATCGCAGTGGCTTTTTGGTAAAACTGGCAATGTTGAAAGCTGTTGATTTAAGCCTTTTACAGCTCTGCGTTCTAATCTAGCTCTCCATTTTATGCCTTTTGTTTGTATGAGAGATGTACAGCTCTTTGCTTTAGAAGTGAGCCTGTAGACCTACTTCCTATCTAAAATTCCACTTTTAGCTGTTTCCAATTTTTCTCTTTGTAGAGTTACATATCAACAATTCACTTAGTGGTAAATAACCATGATAGGCCCTTTCCCTTCATTTATTAATTTCCCATGTCCTCATATCTATCTGTCTTCCTTGATTTTAATGCTTACAGACACGATTTACCCACATGGTAGGATAAGCTCTTTCTCTGCCAATTGCTAATACTAATAACTTTCATTTAATCTGAATCTCTTTCGTAATAAGATGAGTACCTAGTAGGGGAGACAACATGGCTGAAGAGAAGAGGAAACTTGTTCAGAGCTACTTAGAGAAATTCAACTAAAGCGCAAGTAACTGGGAGAAAGAGGAGACACATACACCCAGAAGTTAAAATCAGTCTGACATAAGAGACTAACAGACCATGAAAACATAGATACAGGACTTAGTAAATTGGTCAGGCAGCTCAGGTAACTGTTTGCCAGTGGGTTGCTGGATCAGAATGACTGCTCTCCATGTTTGGAATCTTAAAGAGAAAAGAAAAAGAATTTATGAACTAAAACAGTGTGGCCAAATCAAGCCATTCTAGATAGACTTGGGATGTGAGGTCCCCTGCGACTTCTGCCTTTCTGTGCACAGAAGATGCTACAGTGCAGCAGTAAATTCTGCTGACACAAGCGGCTCCCTCCCTGAAAATCACGCAGTTGTCCTTTCTTTCTTCTCCATTTCTTGTCTTCCCTTTCCTTTTGTGCACTAGAGCACCAATGAATAACCAAGAACAAGATTAAAGACTACAGGGGTTCAGAGTAAATGGAACAAATAACCCCTCCCTTGTGACCCAAGGTTAGAGAGGTGGGGGAACTAAAGAGGCTTTCACCTAGGGACTGAGCAGCTCTGGGCTGTGCCCACACTGCCAAACTGGGGGCTGAAGGACACCCCACAACAGTCCCCAATCTCATCCAAGGAAGTTACAGACTACAGCAGCTTGAGGGATGGTAGCACCAGCACTTACAAAGACTGAATTGGAAGTTAGCATCTCCCCTTGGAAGAAGCGTAAGAACTGGGACAGAGCAGTCTCGGACTGCAGACCGCAGCATCAGCAGCAGGGGAACAGGCCATATTACAGCATCCCACCTTACCCTGCAAGGTACAACAGAGGACAGAGATTTGCTAGCAGAAGAGAAACAGAAGGTGAGCAAAAACCGGGAGGAGACAAAGGTGCATGGAACTGAACAGAATCCCACTGTGTATCTGAAAAAAAGCACAGCAACTGAGAGAAATGTGTCATAGGAATACTGGGTAAGGAGTGGGAGACCACCAAGGGCTGCACAGAAAGTACTGGCTGAAGACTCTTGTTCCAGGCCTCAACATCCAGAGACTAAGCTTAGCTCAAACCCTGCAGAAACTACTTCAGGTTTGTCACTATTATACAGTAGTTTTCAACTCTCAATGAACAACAGAAGAATTTTGCTTTTTAATTTAATTTTTCTTCTTTATTGATAACTTTTTCCTTCTCTCTCTCTTTCTGCCTCTCTCACTTTTTTATCTTGTCTTTTAGCTCTATTTTTTCTAAACTATTTGACTTCATTCCTCTTTTCTTCAGTTTAACTTTTTAGACTTAATCATATTTTCAGATAAATAGTCTCTAATATTTTTTCTGGTCAACTTCAATAACCTCTTGTTTACTCCATTCTTTCTCTTCTGCCCTCTTCTATAGTTTACAAAAGTGTGCATGCTCATCCCTCATCCTCTGGCCTGTCTTGTACTTCATTGCTATATAACTGTAGATTTAGCTTCTAGGTTAAAAGAACAAAATTAAGAGCTACCACAATTCATCTGTTTCTAACCTGAGTTTGATGTTATTTTCAGTGCCAATTATGCGATTTTAGTGAGGTTATCTTATCTATTTGCAGTCCTCATTTCTGTAACAATAGTTGTGGGGTAATAATCTGACCATACTCCAGAACTGAAGGACTGGTCACTGACTCAAACATATAATGACATCTCATTCTTTTTTTTTTTTTTTTTTGTCTTTTTGAGACAGGGTCTCGCTATGCAGTTCAGGCTGGCCTGAGCTCACTTTTGTAGCCCAGGCTGGTCTTGAACTCACAGCAATCCTCCTGCCTCAGCCTCCCCAGTGCTGGGATTACAGGAGTGCGCCACCACGTCCGGCTTCATTCTTAATTGGTGGGAAAGTAGTAGTTGGGGAGAGCCACAAATCTATACACAGAAGACACCATGAAGAACAAACCATGCCTAAAATATTCCTTGATATTAGTGAGAAAGCTATCTAACTCAGAAACTTACTAGGATTAAAAAGGAAAACAAAAAATAAAAACTTTTGAAATTGAAAATGACAAGATGGAGTAGCAAAACGCATCCTCAGACCTTCAGGCTACCCAGAAAAATTCTAGGAGACAAGATAAAGGATAATAGAAGGCACAGATCTGACATGTCTGAAATGACAGATAAATAGATCAACAAATCCACGAGATAATAGGGGAAATCAGAAGAAAAATAATCTTTCATGTAAACAAAGTCAATACTTATTTTTCAAAAAATTTGTGGCCAATCTAGAATAGAGATAGATAAAAATAGAGGATGGTAGTAAGAGCATGAAAATGGTGAATAATTAATAAAAAGTAGAATGTGTGAAATGGATTCAAACAGCTATCCAGGAAATATTTTAATGAAACCTGCCAAAGCCACTTGAATGAAACTAAAGACAGACTGTCAGACTTTGGCCACAGGAACAATGCTGTCAATCATGAAAGGAGCAAATTCTTGAAAATAATAAAAGATGAGGAAATCAGAACCCCAAATGATGCAAAGAAAAAGACAGCAAAGCAATTGGTATCAATGGACAAGCAGGAGGCAGTACAAATGACATAAAAAGACTATTTGCAGAACTAATAGCATAAAATCGTATGAGTACAGAAAAGACTCTGACACACAGATAAGCGAAGAGTATAAAAAGTCTAATTAGCCATGAGTAAAATAAATTTATAACCAGACATATAATAATCAAGATCCTAGATATTCAGCACAAGAACGACCTACTAAAAGCTGTGGGAGAATTGAAAGAAATCACCTATAAAAGAAAGCCCATCATAATCATGACAAATTTTTAATACAACCCTCAAATCAATAAATCAACATAGCCAAAGACAGAAATCTTATGATAACCTTAATACATGCCAAAAAAGCTTTTGATAAATTCCAAGATGCAATCTCAACAAATGATATACAGAAAATATTAATCGATAACATAATAGATAATTTTCAGGTTAATCTGATAAAAGCCGTCTATGACAAATCAACATCCAACATCATATTAAATGGGTAAAAACTGAAAGCTTTCACTGTAAAAATAAGAACAAGAGAAGGATGACCACTATCACCACTTCTATTCAATATAGTTTTGCATACACTAGCCAGATTAATTAGATAAAACAGAGAAATAAAAGGAATAAAAAAAGGAAAGGAAGAGATTAAATTATCATTACTTGCAAATACATAGAAGGTCCCAAAAACTTCAACAAAATACTCTTAGACTTAACCTAATACAGTACCTTAGCTGGATTCAAAGTCAGCACTCCAAAGTCAGTAACATTCTTGGACACAAACAACAAATGAACTCGGTGAGAAATTAAAGAAATGAAACTTTAAAATAATATCCAAAAATGAAATTATTAGGAATCAATGTAACAAAGTAGTAAATATTTATTTATTAAAAATTACAGTACTCTGTAAAATGGGGAGCTGAGAGAACATCAGAAAATGAAAAGGAATCCCTTGCTCCCTTGTTGGATGGAAGAACCAGCATAATGAAAATGGCCATAATCCAAAATTTTTAAACATATTTAATGCAATCCCAATGCCATTAACATACCTCACAGAACTAGAGAAAACATTCATAAAATTCGTTTGAAACTAATAGAGTCCAAGAACAGCAAAAGTAATCTTGAGCTTCAAAGGAAAGCCAGGAAGCATCACAATCCTTGAGTTAAAATTATACTACAGGGACCGGTGAGATGGCTCAGCAGTCAAATGCATCTGCTTAGGCAAGTTTAGGCAACTGCAGGGACTGTGGGAAGGCAGAGCCAGCATATAAGTATATATGAAAGAAATTGTACTACAAAGCTACTGTGATAAAATCAGCATGGTACTCCAAAATATCAGACCTGAAGAGCAGTCAAACAGATTAGATGATGCATGCTCAAATAGACACCATCAGCAACACTTTCTTTGACAAAGGGGCTAGAATGTGTTTACTGAAAGAAAGACAGCTTTCATAAATTGTGCTAGAAAAAGTGTCTCTTTACAGGTCAAAGACTAAAACTATACCTACATATATCACCACAAATTAATCCAAGATCAAAGTGCATTACTCCTCTAAAATTTATAGCAGAAACACTGAATATACTGCAAGAGAAATCATACATAAATTATGAAGACATGGGTATAGGTATTAAGTTCATGAATAAAATTCAGATTTCAGGGGAAATAGTTCCAAGAACCAACAACTAGGATGTCATCACAATTAAAAGCATTGTCACAGCAATAGAAATATCCAATCATATGAAAAAAAAAACCCCACAGAGTGAGTTTAGCCCATCATTCCTCAGACAAAGGGCTTCTATCTAGAACATATAAAGAACTGAAAAAAAGAGACAGTATTTTTCTATGATGGAGTGCTGTGCAGATATAAAATAGAATAAAATTGAGACATTTTTAGGTAGCTGGATGCAACTTGAAAAAATGTATAAACACTTCATAAGTTAAATTACAATGGATATGTTGACATGGGAAGAAATGGTTCTACAGGAGAGAGGAACTAGGATGGAGGGAGAAAAAGGGGAAAATGCAAATCAGTTATACTACGTGTCTCTTACTTCATTAAAAGTAAAAAGGATTGTGCTGAAATTGATAAGAGAGAGCCACAGAGACAGCTCAGCAGTCTAAGTGGCTACCTAACAAAACATAAGGATTCAGGCTGGATATACAGTACTATAAGCCTTGCTGACCTTGCCTGGGATGTACTAATCTGGCCACCAGGAGCAGGTGTGGTGGTAAAGGCCTGTAATCCCGGCACTGGGAAGGCTGAAATAGGAGGATCATTATGAGTGTAGATGACTTTCAGATAGTAAAGAAGAAAACTATCAGACTTAATATCTGGAAGTCATTTAAATTTTGATGATATTCCCTAGGAACAGGTTGAATATTCTGTTTCTTTAAAAAAAAAAAAAAAAAAAAAAAAACTGATTCTTTAATATTTGTGACACTTTAGTATTGACCACAGGGTCTAATTCAAAGTAATATCACAAGCATATTTGCTCAAACTTGAATATTATCACCTTCAATAATCAACAGAAGGCCAACAAGATAGCTCAATGGACTACGCACCTGCTTCGGCAAGCATAGGGATCGAGGTTTGATTCTCAGTGCCTCATGCCATGCTGGCCCTGCGTCCATGCACTCTGACCAGGCGACAAATTCTGGGCATGGTGGTGTACATCTGTAATCCCATTTTTGGGAGGCTGAAAGCAGGAGGATCACTACCAGTCTAACCTGCATAGTGAGACCCCATTAAAAAAAATTAAAAAAAAAATCAAATACAGGAAATTTACTGACCACATAGCTTAGTGAACTAAAGTGCCTGTGGTACTGGCCCCACACCCTGGGCACCCTGAGAGGACAATTGAGACCAGGCATGGTGGCGAGTGCCTGTGTTCATGGTGCTTGGGAAGCTGAAAACAGGAGGATCATCATGAGTATGATCTGTGTAGTGAGACTTTATAGACCCTGTACTAACTACATGGAAAAAAAAAAAAAAAAGAATGCATTAGATGTGAGAATTTGCAATGAAATAATGAATGGACTAAAAGCACTCTAGAGCTTTTCCTAGCAGGTAGTAAAGAAAAGACACAGTGGGTCTTCTCAGGGGACATGTCTCCTGGTATCTACTTCACATAGGCTAAGAAAAATAGAAAGGAAGCCCTATCGCTAAGGAATAAAGCAGGACGCACTGAAGGAAAACAGAAAAACTACTCACAGAAGACAAAATCTGGGTGCAAATAAGAAAATTTCGCTCTATAATATGAACTTTAGGGCAGGTAAGTTATCAGAATGCTATGGACCACGGCTATCTTGATTCAGTGTGGCTAATTGCTGAATAGGTCAGTGAACTTCAGAATTTGAGCTTTGCAAAATAAATCAACTTATTGGTATTCTAATTTGTATATTGCGAGCCATCAAGAATAGATAGTTTTTTATTTTAAATTTTATTATTTTTAATAAAAATAGCAATGAGACAGTTTCACAGCATGTTAGGACAGCCTCAATAATTAATACAATGCATATTGTTGTCTCCATAGTAGTTGTTCAGAGTACAAGATGCAGACTTTTCTAAAGACTATTGGTACAAATATTTCTTCTCGTTGAATTAAGAGAAAGTAGTTGTATGCATAACCCAAAATTCCATAATAGTAGTGAGTTATCAGAAGCATCGGCAATGTCAGAAGCTGTTGCCTTGAGATTTTGAAGTTCAGCACAATACTATGGATTTACTTTTTATGTCTCCTGGTTAAATTTTTCTGTC
>PVJA010036726.1:0-10539 GCA_004027025.1 Myocastor coypus
TCTCGAACTCACACCGATCCTCCTGCCTCAGCCTCCTGAGTGCTGGGATTACAGGTGTGCCAGGGTGTGCCACTATGCCCGGCTTCTTTATCTACTCAGATTATTCTCTAATTCATTATTTTTTTCATTTAATTCAAATATATTTATCCAATATCCCTGGAATTCTGGGGAGGAATCAAAGGCACTGGTACCCAGACCTCAACTTCAAAGCTTCTATCAAGCCAGGTGTGGTAGCGCCTCCCTGTAATCCCAGCACTCGGGAGGCTGAGGCAGGAGGACCACTGCAAGTTTGAGGCCAGCCTGAGCTATAAGATGAGTTCAAGGCCAGCCTGTACTGCATAGTGAGGCTATGTCTCAAAAGAAAAAAAAAAAAAAAGCCCAATGGGCCTCTACTGAAGCACCCACCTCAGTACTGGGTATCTGCCCTTGCTCTCCAGAGCTGGCTCTCTGGAGGCTCACTCTTAGAGTCAGCCCAAGTTTCTGAGGAGAGTGTTGCATCCTTTAGGTGTGTAGGCTCTAGGAAGGTCTGAGGGCAACTCTGCCTATCTTTATGTGTGTGCTGGGTACCAAAGGTCTGACAGGACACTCACCAGTGGGTTGCCTGTTGCCATCTCTGTTGATAGGATTTAACATGCTTTTTCATTCCTCCTTTTAAAATTATTATTGTTATTATTATTTATTATTATTATTGGCATTGTTTAAATCCTATAATGGTTTTTTTTTTTTTTTTTGTGGGACCAGGGTTCGAACTCACGACCTTGCACTTGCCCAGCAGGCGCTTGTGCCTCGGAGCTATCTCCCCAGCCCCTATAATGGTTTTTGAAAAATAGCAGGTTTACTACTTCACACACTGTAAAATTTATCCTCACCTTTCTGTGGTACTGGGGATGCAGGCCCCCACCACAGCCTAGGCAATCTGACCACACAGAGCCAACCTCCATCCCCAAATTCATCCTTTACATTGCACAAGCCAGATGTGGTGGTGCATGCCTGTGATCCCAGCACCTGGGAGGCTGAGGCAGGAGATCACTACAAATCTGAGGTCAACGTGTGCTACGTAGTAAGTTCAAGGCCAGTCTGAACAACATATGTAAGACCTTATCTCAAAAAGCCAAAAATTTTTGGTCTGGGGCAATAGCTCAATGGCATAAGCCTGTCTGGCAAGTGTAGGGTCAAGTTTGATATCTGGTACAAATAATAATAATAATAATAATAATAATAATAATAATAATAAGCTAATAAAGTGTACAGTTTTTCTGGGTTTTGTTGTACTCAGAGTTGTATAGCCATCACTAGTACCTAATTCTGAAACATTTTCATCACTGCAGAGAGCAAGTGGGCCTTTGCCAGTCTCTGTCATTCCTTCTCCTGTTAGACTCTGCTGCCTACGGATCTTTCTGTCTCCACTGACTGGTCTGTTCTGTACATTCCATATAAATGGAAATATATATTATGTCAGCTTTCCCATAAAGTTGGCTCCCTTCACTTGGCATAAGGTTTCCAAAGTTCCCCCAAGTACTTCATTCCCTTTTTGCCCAGTAATATATTCCAGCCAGATGCAACTATATATATATATATAGTAAACCAGGCATGATACCCTATACCTATAATCCCAGCATGCAGGACACTGAGGCGGAAGGATTGATGCAAATTTGAGGCTAGAGTGGACTACATAGTGAGTTCAAGTCATACCTGGACTGCATACTGCATAGTGAGAACCTGTCTCCATATTCTCTCTCCCCCCAAATTTACAAGAACTTGGTGGGCCTTGAGTTTGGTGTAGAAGAAGGTGTAATTCCACAGATGAATAAATAAAGGAACTGTGGTATTTATGCCTAGTGGAGTACTAGTCTCCCATACAGAAGGAGAATTTTAGTCATTTGTAGGAAAATGTATGCACTTTGAGACCATAATACAAAGTGAGGGGCCCGGCGGGATGGCTCAGTGGTCTAAAGCCCCTGCTTGAGAAAGCTTGGGCGGCTTCAGGGACCGTGGTTGGATCCCTGGCACCACATGCTGCATCAGCCCTGCCCTTGGGGTGGGCTGAGCCAGCCATAAAAATAAGTGAATAAACAAATAAAGGTTCTTTTTTTTTTTTTTTTTTTGTCTTATTGAGACAGGGTCTCGCTGTGCAGTTCAGGTTGGCCTTGAGCTCACTTTTGTAGCCCAGGCTGGTCTCGAACTTGCATCGATCCTCCTGCCTCAGCCTCCCAAGTGCTGGGATTACAGGCGTGCGCCACCACACCCAGCCAAATAAAGTTTCTGAAGCAAGAAAAAAAAATTAAAAAAAAAAACCAAAGTGAAAGAAATCAGGTACACAGCTTAAATATCCTACTGTTTCTGTTATATGAGAAGCCCAAGGTATGGATAATGCAAAAAGCAAAATAATGATAAGTAATAGGAAACAGGGAGATCTTTTGCAAATGAGGAGACCAAGAGATGGAGGAGTGGGAAAGGGGGAGTCACAGAGTTAAGATGTGCTCTATCCTCTCCCTGCAATGAGTTTGATGGTTGTATACTGCAATCTGGTCCCCGGAAAAATTTGAAATTGAAAAAAAAAAAAAAAAAAAAGGGAAAGCAAAGAAAAAGAGCAGGGGAAATATGTCAGTGGTGTCACTCAGCCCTCAAATGTCTGTTTGGAGCTTGTGTAATTCTGAGGACATTCGTGAGCATGATAGAAAATATCTCTGCCCAGGGCCCAGTGGGATGGCTCAGTAGTCTAAAGCGCCTGCTTGGGAAAGCTTGGGAGGCTTCAGGGACCTCGGTTCTATCCCCGGCACCACATGCTGCGCCAGCCCTGCCCTCAGGGTGGGCTGAGCCAGCCATAAAAATGAGCGAATAAACAAACAAAGGTTCTGAAACAAGAAAAAATAAATAAATAAAATAAAAAAATTCTTAAAAAAAAAAAAAGAAAATATTTCTGCCCCCGTGGTGTTGGCACCCGGGCTGTGGAGGACAGAGCAGAGAGGCAGCGAGACTGCAGCTGGTTTTGCACTCCAAGGCGAGGCCCTGAGGTACCAGTCACACCAGAAGTGGAGGCCAGGAGCTGGCAGGAACAGGGAAGTTGGCCTGTTTCTGCTACCTCTTGTGGGACACAGGCCTCCTGGACAAAACCAGGTCAGCTGGGGGGCAGTGAACTGGGGGCGAGGACAGAGCCAATCTGGAAACAGAGCAAGCCAGGGGCCCGAGAGGCACAGAAAGGCCACGTGCCTGAGCCAGGGGCTACAGCATGGTACCAGGCAAGGCTGGGAGGTAGTAGATCCAGAGGTAGCAGCACAGAGCAGACATCTCATTTTAACCTGGGATGGAAACCTATGGATTGATGGGTTGATTTGGTGGTAATACTGTGGACAGAACCAAGAGATAGTCTGATAGTCTGCTAAGGGACTGCCCAGCCCTTTTTTTTTTTTCACCAGGAATTGAACACAGGACCTTGCACTTGGCAGGCAGGCGTCATGCTGCTGAGCCCTACATCCAGTCCCTCCTTTTTTTTAAACTTTATTTATGTATGTTATGGCTGGCTCAGCCTGCCCTGGGGCTGGAACTGGCATAGCATGTGGTGCCAGGGATTGAACTGCAGTCCCTGTGGTTGCCTAAATTTGCTTAAGCAGGCGCGTTAGACCACTGAGCCATCTCACTGGCCCCAAGAAGCCAGTCTTTTTTTTTGTACCAGGAATTGAACTTAGGATCCTGTGCTTGCCAGGCAAGTACTTATTCTACTGAGCTATCTCCCTGACCCTTAGGTTTCATTTTGAGACAAGGTCTTGCTAATTTGCCCAGGATATTCTCTCTTTTTTTTTAAAGAATTTTTTATTTTATTTATTTATTTATTTTTTCTTGTTTCAGAACTTTTGTTTGTTTATTCACTCATTTTTATGGCCGGCTCAACCCACCCCGAGGACAGGGCTGGCGCAGAATGTGGTGCCGGGGATCGAACCGTGGTCCCTGAAGCCGCCCAAGCTTTCCCAAGCAGGCACTTTAGACCACTGAGCCATCCCGCTGGGCCCCTTCCCAGGATACTCTCAAACTTGTGATACCTCTACTTCCAGCTATAGGAGGTTGGAATAAAAGCGTGCAGCACCATAGCTGGCATGAGCCATTGTACTTTTTTAATTTTCAAAAATTTTTTATTATGGCCTGCTCAGCCTGTCCTAGGGGCAGGGCTGGTGGAGCATGTGGTGCTGGGGATTGAACCTTGGTCCCTGTTGCCACCTAAGCATTCTTAAGCAGGCACTTTAGACCACTGAGCCATGCCGCCAGCCCCCCCCATTCTACTTTTTTATATTTATTTTTATTTTGATTTTGATTGGTACAAGATCTCACCACACAGCTCAGACTTGTAGTGACCCTCCTGTCTCTGCCTCCCCAGTGCTGGGATTACAGGCATGTGCCACCATACCGGCTTCAGGCTTCATGGTGCACCAGGGTTCTGGAGTCGGTACAGTATGTGGTACTGGGTACTGGGGATAGAACTCAGGACCTTGTGCTTGCCAGGCAGGCACTTAGACTGCTGAGCTATCTCCCCAGCCCTTGTTTTTGAGCTGGAGTCTCCCTATGTAGTTCAGACTTTAAACTCTCTATGTGGCTCATGCTGATCCTTTGCCTCAACCTCTTGAGGGCTGAGATTAAGGGTATGCATCATCATACTCAGCAGGAAGCTCTAGCTTTTGATCAGAGAATAAATCAGCTTTGGCCCGAGGTGCACAGGGCTAAAACAGCAGTATAGATGGCGAGGAATGGACAGATTAGATTTATATCTAAATGGTAGAGCAAAACGGGTCCCAAGAATTTGAAAAATTAAAAGGAATAGAAATTGAGAGCTGGGAATGGTGGCATATGCCTGCAATCCCAGAACTTGGGAGGCTGAGGCAGGAGGATCATTGTGAGTTCCAGGCCAGCCTTGGCTACAAAGAACCACTTAATGATAACCCTGGCAGAAGTTTTAGCTCTTTGGGTCCTCTGGCCTGACCTTCAGTCACCTTAACGCTATCCCTACCTTATTAATGGCTCATGAATATGCACTGCATCTCACACATGTAATTTAAGACCACAATAGAGCTGGAGTGTGGTGCACGCCTGTAATCCCAGCACTTGGGAGGCTGAGGCAGGAGGATCAGTGTGAGTTCGAGACCAGCCTGGGCTACAAAAGTGAGATCAAGGCCAGCCTGAACCGCATAGCGAGATCCTGTCTCAAAAAGACAAAAAGAAGACTAGAGTAGATTCTGGGACAGGCATTTGTGCAGTGAGCCCCCGAAATGACTCAGCATCCTGCCAGTCTTTTCTCTCAATCACACCTGAGACTCAGGAGGAGGCCCCTGGGGTGAGGGCCTATGTACCCTTTCAGTTCCGGAAATGTGACTACCCATGGGCAGCTTGGTGCTTTCCTGTCATCTGGTACCACATCCAACACCAGAGCTTAGAATTTATTTCCTTAATTCATGATTCGGTAACAAGGCTACTAAGACAGAGATGTTATCAGTTCTTGACCTGAACTACTGGACTCTGTCTCTCTTAGAATTGAGGAGCTAAGGACAAAACAAAGCTATGACACAGGGAAGGGAAGTTCAGTTTTGTTTTTTTTTTTTCTGTCTTTTTTGAGACAGGGTCTCGCTATGCAGCTCAGGCTGGTCCTGAGCTCACTTTTGTAGCCCAGGCTGGTCTCGAACTCTCACCGATCCTCCTGCCTCAGCCTCCCGAGTGCTGGGATTACAGGCATGCACCACCATGCCCGGCGGAAGTTCAGTTTTGTCCAGAGAATAAAGAGAAACTGGGAGAAATAGCTCACAAATCAGCTTCCCATCCACACAGAGAATGAGGGTCCCTTCTAGGAGTGAACAGAAGCCCCATACAGTGGCATACACCTGTAGTCCAAGTACCCAGGAGTTGAAACAGGAGGGTAGTGAGTTGAAGGCCACCCTGAATGACATAGTGAAGCCCTCTCTGAAAGAAAAAAAAAAAAAAAATTAAGTGGAGAAAAGGAAGATTTTTGATAGCAAGGGAAGGATTATTCATGACTCTAATTTATGACTTTTTTGGGGGGTTGATTCTTTTTTTGTTGTTGTTCTATTTTCGCCCTTTATTTAGAGTACAGGGCAATGTTAATGTTCAGGTCATTAATAAATCTCATGACTGACAATAAGTATGAGCTGAACTCTGAGAGTAAGTGGCTTTCCAGTTCAGGGCTAGGAGAGAATGGGTAGATCCAAGAGCATCTCCCACCTTATTCAGTAAGCTATCAGAGGGTTCTGGCTCCAGCTTATTGAGGGCAGGAAGGGCTGCTGGTTCCTGAGTATCTGTTATCCGTGATCTTCATTATAGTAAATCAGAATCTCCAATTTTTCAAATGACTTCTGTCAGGAGAAAATAAATCCAGATTGACTTTTTACCTAGATGACTATTACAAAGTATCCTCCATGAGCTGGCAAAATCTTCAGTGACTGGTGGAGCAAGGAGCCTTTCATGTGCTCCCAGCTGTTATGCAGTGCACACAGGCTGGTAAGCATCAGGCCTGCCAGACCCCCTTGTGCGACTCCTCGAAGCCCACCTGTATGTTTATATAGCATGCTAGTCAGGTTCCAGCTGCCCCTGTGCTCGGGTCATCTTCTGCCCTTCATGTTTTCTCAGTGATAACACCAGATGCACTATAGAGCAAAGCCAGAGAAGCTGGAGTATTGGCCCACAGTGCCCCTTGCCTAGTCACCATATTCAAAATCTATACATTTCTTGGTTTGGACCAGGCCATGTTCTGGGTTTCTTTCAATCCTAGCC
The DNA here is from genome assembly GCA_004027025.1 of Myocastor coypus. Classification (NCBI taxonomy): domain Eukaryota; kingdom Metazoa; phylum Chordata; class Mammalia; order Rodentia; family Myocastoridae; genus Myocastor; species Myocastor coypus. Next base: position 6,769 of record PVJA010036726.1, read on the forward strand.
CAAGACCGTTCACTGCCCGCAATGCAGCCCCAGTCATGCAACATCCTCCAGTGGTAAAGAAGGCCAGTTCAAATCTGCCCGGGTTTTTTTAGCTCTAGTCAGTAAAATAAATTCATCGTTATCCTGCACAAGATATTGTGGATCCACATTTAAATAAGGAGACAGTGGGACTCCGGCCAAAATTGTGTGCTAGTAACCAGGTCCACCGGCTCCAGAAAGCCAGCCAGGCCCCCCCATGGTTTTGTTGCTACTGCCTCCACCGCCCCCCATGGTGTCACAGCAAACTTCTGTCCATCTGCTGCTGCGGCCTTGGGCCGAGGTGCAGAGGTCGGCTGTTGCTGGTAGGCAGCAGCGGGGAAACGGCTTTATTTCTGCCTCCTCGACATGTTGACCTGGGGCGGGGGTGGGGGTGTGTGTGATTGATTCCTTTTCTCTGTTTCTTTCTGAGCTATAAAGCTCATTTTGTAAACCAGCCTGGTCTCAAACTTGTAACAATACTCCTGCCTTCTGCCTCAGCTTCCTAAGTGCTAGGATTAGACTATAGACATGCGTCACCGCTTTCTTTAATTCTTAAAGAGACAGAGGCAGAGATCTGGCTCCTAGGTAGGTGTCTTGTGCAAAGCCCAATGCCTGGGTTGGCCAAAAGGCTTGTCTGTCTCTCAGCTGTTATGCAGCTTGAGGGGGCACTTGCCTGGTGGCACAGGTGGGAGAAGCATCACACTAGTGGGAAGTAGGTGGTCCCTGCTACCACTGTATCATTGGGAATGTTTTTCCCAGGCCAGCTGGGGGTCACTGCAGAAGGGAGCGTCAGCACTGAGGCTGGACTTTGGTGCGCAGGGCAAGCTCGGACAAGCCCACGTGGCTAGGTGAGGCACTGTCCAGGGATCCCAGGGGAAGGGAGCGGGGCTGCCCCTGGATTCTGGTGTCTGTGAAAACCAAGGCTACCGTACACCCTCTCTGCCCTGCCATGTTTCTGGCTGCCCGGGCCACCTGGGAGGTGGGGTGAGGCCCTCCTTGCCCAAGCCTGGGCCTCCTTTGTTACCAAGGGCGCGCAGGTGTAACCTGAGCGGGCCTCGCTTCTATGTGGGCGGGTGTGGTCGCATGGGCGCAGGGCCAGAGAATGGAGCCCAACGTCAGCTCTGTCACCTCACTAGGTGCCAACTCTCGGCAAACAGACTGGAGTCACGAACCCAACAGTGAGTTCACCTGGGTTGTTATCATGGCCACAGCGCTGCGCAGGGTGGGGCTGCTACCCAGGGGACCGGGCTTGGTCAGGATTACCCCAGGCAATGGGCTTCCTTGGGGCATAGATGGAGATGATTAATAGGGATAGCCCCAGGGGGACACTGTGAGGCTCCCTGGAAACCTGTTCCAGGATTGGAAGGTAGGTGGGGAGCCATAGAAACTGCCTTTTCTTGTTTTCTTCCCGTTTTTCTTCTAGCTCAACCCCATGGCCAGGGGTTCATTCCACAAAGAGGGGCAAGTGGCCCAGGGTGCAGGGCACAGGAGGAGTCATATCTTTGGAAGGGGAATGGTGGAGCTCCAGGTTTCTGGTCTACTCCAACTGTGGTAAGAAAGCATCGAGTTTCTGTTAACTCAGCAAACACCTGCAGAACACAAAGTTGTACAGGAGACAGAGCTGAATCGGACGTGGAATCTGCTGGAGGAACCCGTGAGAGTCTAGGGAGGCTCCCCTAGAGCTGCAGCCACCTTGTTTGCTTGTGGCTGATATACCCTTGCTGCGGACCCAAAGTTGCAGGGCACTCTGCAGTGGACACTGCAGTGCACACGGCACTCAGCAGCATGCCTCTGCTTCCGCAGCTGTAGGTGAAAGTTTGTTGAAAAGAAAGTTTGAGAAAAATGCTGCAAGAGAGGTTTTGTGTCTTAATTCCTCATCATAAAATCTCAGCCCCTGGGGCCAGGGATGTGGCTCTGTGGCACAGCACCTTCCTGGCAAGCTTAAGGTCTTGAGTTCAATTCCGTGGGCACACAAAAAAATCTCGGAAGCCTGAAGCATAGTGGTTGCTCCCTCAACATCAATGGAAAGAAAAATTTAAAGAATAAGTTGTGAGTGAATGAGTAAAGCTACTGGGAATTGAAGAAAGAATAATTAGGTTCTGCTGGAGAAAGGAATGTGAGAAGAAAAATGAAAGACCTAGGAGATGAGAGCTGCCTGCTGGGGAATATGTTTTGTTGTTGTTGCTCTTTTAATGTATTTACTACAGGATCTACAGAGTTTCACTACCTAGATCAGACTTGCAGTGATTCTCCTGTGTTCAGCCTCCCAAGTGCTGGGATTACAGGTGCATGCCACCATGCCCAGTCTCAGTCGCCATCTCAGCACGCCCCTTGCACTCTACCTAAACAGGCACTTTAGTCCACTGAGTTATCTGGCCAGCCCTCTGCTGGGGAATATTCCGAAGGGCTTCATGAACCCCTCTGAGGAGAGGAAAGAGCACTCGGAATAGCAAAATCAATTTTAAAAATATCTAATCCTACGCCTGGTCTTGTGTCACCTGCCTGTGTTTCTGGTTCCCTGGGAAGCTTAGATAGGAAGATGGAAGTCCAAGCCCAAGCTGGGCAATTGAGTAGTTTAGGGAGACCTCACAAACTAATAATAAAGAGGTGACTGGGAACACAGCTGTGTGGAGGCCCTGGGCTCATTCCCTCCAACAACAACAAATCTGACCCCTGAATCTGAACTTTGAGACCTACTGCAGATCTGACCCTTGTGGTTGGTTGGTGGCTTGTGGAATTGTTCTTGTCAAGGTTTGGCATTACCAGGAAAATGGGAAGCACTCGAAGCAAAGAGGCAGGGATTGGGATCCTGCACACAGTAGCTGACCTTAGCCCTCTGTCACACTGCCCTCCCCCCGTGCTCCCACAGATGCACTCCCCTGATCTGCCCCTACGGCCCACCTCTAATCTCACCGTGAAGCTCGGGTTAGCCTGGAACTCACATCAGTCCTGCCTCAACCTCCGGAGTGCTGGGATTACAGGGTGAGCCACCACACTCAGCCAACACTGAGACTCATAGCTACCTCAATATCCTGATTCGATTCAAAACATTTACTTTTCTTGGTTATTTTGACTTCAGGAAAGAGTCAGAGGTTGCATGGTGCCAGATCGGCTGGATAAGGTGAATGAGAGCATGCTATTATGTTTTTGAGTCTGCCTTTCCATTCGGTGGCACTCAGTAGCCGCATTTGCTGTGGTTGTGTTAAGATAGGGTTACAGGGCTAGGGAGATAGCTCTGTGGCACAAGTGCCTGCGTGGCAAGTGCAAGGTTGTGAGTTCAAACCCTGGTCCTGGAAAAAAAAAAAAAAAAAGACAGGGTTTCCCTATGCAGTTCAGGCTGGCCTTGAACTCACTTTGTGGCCCAGATTGGCCTAAACTCACAGAAATTTTCCTGCCTCAGCCTTCCAAATGCTGGGATTAGAGGAGTATGCCACCTTTCCCATTTTGTTTGGGTTTTTGTTTTAGATACCGGGTTTCTATGTTGTTGAGCCTGGCCTTAAGCTCACAGGGATCTTCCTGCCTCATCCTCCTGAGTGTTGGGATCATAGACATGTGTCACCATGCCCAGCTATTCACTGTATATTTTTCCACACGTCATAAATACAGAACCTTTGATTGTATATGTATCTGCTTCCTCTTAGTCCAAAGAGAAGTATATTCTTTCCTGTTTTTTTTTTTCTTTCTTTCTTTCTTTTTTCTATGCAACATTAATAGGGAGGTGGGTCATGCCCACACACTGCACTCTATAGAATA
>PVJA010036726.1:10639-20967 GCA_004027025.1 Myocastor coypus
TGCAATATGTCAACTTTCAAAGAAAAAAAGGGGGAAAAGAAAAAAAAAAGTAATGTGGATTTAGAAAGGTTAATGTTTAGTTGTTTGATCAATCTTATATACCTATATGTATTAATCTAAACTGATCCGATGATGAAAATATGTAATATAACCATTGTTAAATTTAAACAATAAAAGAATTGAAAAAAAATAAATAAAATAAAAGCACAGCTTTCAAAAAATAAATAAATAAATACAGTCATGAAAGAGAACTTCCAGAATTGCTTCACAAAGAGGCAAGAAGCTGGACATGATGATGCATGCTTATAATTCCAATACTTAGGAGGCTAAGGCACAAGGATCACTATGAGTTCCAGGACAGCTTGAGCTACAAAGTAAGTTTAAGGTCAGTTGAAACTGCATAGTGAATCCCTGTCTCATGACAACAGAAAGGAAGAAAGAAAGAAAGAAAGAAAGAGTACTTGAGGGGCCCGGTGGGATGGCTCAGTGGTCTAAAGCGCCTGCTTGGGAAAGTTTGGGTGGCTTCAGGGACTGCGGTTCAATCCCTGGCACCACATGCCGCACCAGCCCTGCCCTCGGGGCGGACTGAGCCGGCCATAAAAATGAGTGAATAAACAAACAAAGGTTCTGAAACAAGAAAATAAATAAATAAATAAAATAAAATAAATTCTTTAAAAAAAAAAAAAAAAGAAAGAGTATTTGAAGTGAGGGAAAGGTTTTGAACTGGATTGATGGCTACGTATTTGATGGCTACGTGTATTGTACTATAATACTTTTCTTTCTTTTGTTGTCTTTTTGAGACACTATATAGTTCAAGCTGGCCTTGAGCTCACTTTTATAGCCCAGGCTGGTCTCAAACTCACATCGATCCTCCTGCCTCAGCCTCCCAAGTGCTGAGATTGTAGGCGTGGGCCACCATGCCCAGCTCTTTTTTGTCTTTTTAAGATGGTGATGATAGCTCAGCAGTCTAAAGCACCTATTTAGGCAAGCTTAGGCAACCTCAGGGACCATGGTTCAATCCCCTGCACCACATGCTGTACCAGTCCCACCCCAGGGCAGACTGAGCAGGCCCTAACATAAATAAATAAAGTCAGAAGATAAAGGGCATGACAAGTTTATTAGGCTTAAAAATTTTGGTTAATTAAAAAAAAAAAAAAAAAAAAAAGACAGTCTTGCTATTTAGTTCAGGCTGGCATTGAGGCCCAGGCTGGTCTCAAACTTGCGATGATCCTCTTGCCTCAGACCTTCAAGTGCTAGAATTATAGACATGCACCACCATGCCTGGTTTGTAACACATTTTTATTTTATTTTATTTATTTGTGGTACTGGGGATTGAACTCAGGACCCTGTGCTTGGCAAGCAGGTGTTTATTCTACTGAGCTATCTCCCCAGCCCTGTAGCACATTTTTAAAATGTAAACATTCACCGCATATTTTGACCATCACTTATAGATGATAATAGACCATGATGTCTTAGGGTCATAGATGAACACCAGGGAAGCCTGTATTTTGAGAAGAAACCAAGGAGACTTCTAGAAGGAAGAATACAGGGTTCACAGCAAAAAGTCCTGGTCCCTGCCACATTTCTGGAGCTGAGCTCGCTGTCCCAGCTCTGCTGAGGAGGACACCCAGCCAGAGCCCCACTGACTCACAGCCATGGCCGCCTCCAGGACTGTGCCTTCCCCGAGTTGGGGCAGCCCTAGGAAGAAGAGTCACTGGCCTGCAGCAGTGATTGGCCCCAATTATCAGGATGGGTTGAGCTGCAGTCACCCGCTGCCCAGTGCAGCGATGGGTGAGTAAGTAAAGCAGCCCAAGCCTGAAAAGGCCATGGTGACCGGTGACCGGTGACTGGGACTCAGCCTCTTGTGGTCACTGCACCTGGGAAGCACCCATCCATGGCCAGCTTGCTGCTAGGGGCAGGGAGCGGAGATGGCTGTTGCAGTGAGAGGCTGAGCACCTGGCCCCCACCTGAGCTCAGCAGAGGTGCTGAGGACTGTGGTCCCCACCTGACCTCTGCCACCTGGTCTGAATGCAAGAGAGGACAGGGAGTGAACCTGAATGGGTGGGGGACACACCATGGGCTACAGAGGACAAAGGGTGATGGGGCCATTTATTCGTAGGCTCCCCACCCTGCTGGTGGAGTTCTGTGGGGCCTGTGTGGCAGCTGAGCCTTTCCCTTTGGGAAACCTTACTTCCTTCCCTTCCAGTCATGAGGAATATCTTGCACCCCAGATTCTGACTCAGCGTCTGCTTCTTAAAGCCCCACCTGTGATTTGCAGATAGGGGTGTGGTCTCCAGGCAGCTCCTCTTCCAGCTGCCCTGGAGCTAGCAGATGTGAAGCTGAGAGGTTGAGCTTTTGATAAATATTTGTTTATTTTTGTAGCACTGGGATTGAACCTTGGCCTCTCTCACCAAGTGCATTGTCAGCCTTCCCACCCCCTTTTTAAGGATTTCACCAAGTCATTAAATTGTCCAGGCTGGGCTCAAAATTTTGATCCTCTGCGTCAGCCTCCCAGAGTTCTGGGACTGAGGGCTGGTGACATCCCTACCTTGTTGCCCATTTTGATTGAAAGTACATGAGGTTGTCTAGTCCTCTGCTTTAGATAACCTGCCCTGGAGCTTTCTGGGCCCTTCTTGGGTCTTTTGGGCTGGTCCATGAGGGATGACAGCTATGCCCAGGGAAGTTCTGAATATACTGGTTGGGAGCTCAGAGAGTATCTGGGCTGAGCTCTGGGTGGATCTTTGCAGCTGCCTGTGGCTCGTGGGAAATGGCTAGGCTCACCAAGCGGGTGGGCGCAGGTGCTATCTAAGTTATGTTCTTGTTAGGATGGAATCCCAGACACCTGGAATTTAAAACAGGAGAGGTTGGGGCTGGTGAAACAGCTCAGTGGTCTAAAGCACCTGCTTAGGCAAGCTTAGGCAGCCACAGAGACCGAAGTTTGATCCTTGGCACCACATGCTGCGCCAGCCCCACCCCCTAGGGCAGGCTGAGCCAGGCATAACATAAATAAATAAAGCTTAAAAAAAAAAAAAAAAGGAGAGAGGTTTACTTGGGCTTTCTATATTTATTTATTTATTTTGGGTGCAAGTGTGTCTTGCAATGTGTTTCAAGTTGGCCTTGAACTCTGTAGGTCAGACTGGTTTTGAATGCACAGGGATCCTCTTGTCTCAGCCTCTCAAGTGCTGGGATTGACAGGGGGTTGCACCACCCCTCGCTTGTATTTTATTTCTTGTGTGGTCAGTGAGGGAGAATGACCCAGCAGAGGTGGAGGTCCAGGTGGAGGAGAGGTACTCTTGTGGCATGGTGAGCAGGAAGCAGCGAGAAATCAAGGAGGAGCTGGGGAGGGAGATGGACCTGCCCGTGTTGTGCCCCAAGGACAGACACATCCTGTCAGTGCATTGGCGGTACCTTCCTCACCCCACCCCACCCCCACCACCGAGTCTCTGTAGGCTTTGGGGCATCTAGATATAAACCACAAAAGACAAAAAGAAGAGGGCTGGTCTCAAGGAGGTCACCTCTGTGAGAAGTGGCTCCAGCAGGGGCTGAGGCAGATGGACTGTGCTCCCTGCGGATAGCTAAGAAAGGAAGGAGGAGGAGATGGGGCTGCCCAGTTGCTTGACAGCTCAGGAGTTCAGGACCCACCTAACTCGAGGGCAGGCCTAGGAGATCGACAACAGCCTCTTGGGGGACACCAGGACCCACAACCACAGGGAAGCCTGGGCACCTGCTATAGGCATATGGGCCCCACCAGAGTCAGGCAGTCCAGGCTGGCCTTGAACTCACTATGTAGCCCAGGTTGGGCTTAAATTCACAGCCATCTGTCTTAGTTATTTTTCTCTTGTTGCTGGGAGAAATACCCAACCCCAAAATGAAGAAAGGAAAAGTTTATTTAGCTCACAGTTACTGGAGGTTTCAGTCCATACTTGGCTGGATCCAAGGCAGAGAGGCACATGGCAGAGAGCAGCAGTTCATGGCAGTGGAACAGCAACAATGGCGACAGAGGCAATGGAACAACCAGGGGAGCAGAGAGCAATAGCCCGAGTCTGTCTCTCTATGTGCATTAAGGCTCTCTGCCTCAGCCTATCTGCCTTAGGCTACACCTAAAATCTCAGAAGTATTCAGACCCATTATCCCATCAGTACTAAAACACATAATACCAGGGATTATGAGGCAAGTCTCAAACTCTAGAAATCCCAGCCCCATGATTGCATGAGGCTTTGGGGGGACAACTAGACATAAGCCATAACATGATCCCTCTGCTTCAGGCTCACAAGTGTTGGCATTATAGGTGTAGGCCTCTAACCAACGGCTCTCACCCAGAATATTTTATATCCCTACAAGCGAAGTCTGTGAGGCACTGAACAGCCCGGGTCAGGGATTCAGGACTGAGACTCTGTGCGCGTGGTAAGAACACCCAAACTGCTGCTCATAGGACAAACTTTGGCCATGAGTTCCCTGACTATTCCTCAGCTTCCCTAAGAGTAAGTACTATTCTTGCCTTGTTTACCAAGTAGAAACTGGGTGTCCAGGATCATCATCAAGTGGCACAATGAGGAAGACTGGGCTGGAACTTGCTGAACTGCAGAGCTGGAGCACTTGGAGGGCCTGGGGCAAGGTAAGGCACACACACGTACAAGGCTGTGGGGCAGGTGCCACGCAGGTTGCTCATGCCGTGGCTCCACCCGCACACACAGCATGCTTAGAGCAGGTTCCAGGTCCCACTCCTTCAGGGGACACCAGTTGCTTGCTGAAAACAAGTAGCCCTCAGTGCCTGTAGGGGCTCTGCTGCAGGAGCCCCATACTACCAAAATTCATGGATTCTGTTAAGAAGTGTCCTTATGCCTGGTGTGGCAGTGTGCACCTATAATCCCAGCACTAGGGAGGATGAGACAAGAGTGTCATCGTGAGTTTAAGGCCTGCCTGGGCTACATAGTGAGACTCTGACTCAATAAATAACAAACAAATAAAATGGTGCTGCATTTATATCTAAGCTATACAATCATTCCATAGCCCAGGCTGCTCTCAAACTCCTGGTCCTCCGTCAGCCCAGCCTCCCGAGGGCTAGGGTTGTAAGCACGTGTTCCCTGCCCTACGCTGCTGCTGCGCTGCTGCTGCTGCTGCTGCTGCTGCTGCTGCTGCGTATGTCCTCTCCGCATCCCTTGTGGTACCTAATAGTCAGATGCTAGGTGAACAGCCTCACTGTGTTACTTAGGGAACAAGGACAGGGAAGCAGATCTGCACAGCCAGCACAGGACCAACTCAGCAGCAATGTAACTCCTGTCGGTGTGTTCTGGGGGTTGAATCGAGGGCCTCATGCATGCCAGGCAAGTGTTTCAGCTCTGAACTACATCCCCAGCTCAACAGCTTAACAATTTTTAGAAGTGGTTTTGAGAAGCCTGGGATGGTTGCACAGGCCTGTGATCCTAGCTTTCAAAAGGCTGAGGCAGGAGGATCACCGAGTTTGAGGCCACCTAATGTACATAATGAGACACTGTGTGAAAAAAAAACAAGAGCCTGGGCATGGTGGCCTATGCCTATAATCCCATCATTCTGGAGGATGAGGCAGGAGGATTTCTGTGAGTTCAGGGCCAGCCTGAACTGTATAGCAAAACCCTGTCTCAAAAAGACAAAAACCAGGGCTGGCCAAATAGCTCAGTGGATTGAAGAGCCTGCAAGCATATTCAGGGGTGGGGGTTCAGTCCCTGGGCCTGCCATGCTGTCCCCATATATCTATATAAAGATATATATCGTATGTATGTGTGTATATATATATATATATATATATATATATATGTATGATTTTTTTTTTTTGAGACGGTACCTATAACCAGCACTCTAGAAGGCTGAGATAGGAGGATGAAAAGCTCAAAGCCTACCTAGCCTGAGTGATTTAGTAACTTATCAAGATCCCATTTCAAAATAAAAAGATCTTCCCAGCACTTGGGAGTATGAGGCAGGAGGATCCGTGTGCATTTGAGAGCAGCCTGGGCTATAAAAGTGAGCTCAAGGCCAGCCTGAACTGCAAGCAAGACCCTGTCTCAAAAAGACCAAAAAAAAAAAAAAAAGAAAGAAAAAAAGAAAAGAAAGAAACAAAAAAACAAACAAATAAATAAATAAGGGCAGAGGGTGTAGCTCAGTGTCAACGCTCCAATCTAGCACTGAAGGAAGGGGTGGGGGAAGGCCCATGGTTGAATGTGAGGAGGCAGAATCACAAGATGGCAGGTCTAGCTGCATGTCCTATGCACAGGGGCCGCGAGGGCACAAAGCCAAAGACCACCCTGGAGGGCCTCTGGTCTGGGCTGAGATGCCAAGTTCCAGGCAGCCTGGAGCAAGCTCAGTACCGTGTGCTCCCAGCACCTGGAAGATTAAACAGCATAGCCTGGGCACTGTGGCCTGAGTCAAAAAGGGGGTTGGAAGAGGGAATGGGAACCCTGGCCCTTCACTACTCTGTGGGCCCAAGGGGGGGCTTCTATGTTGCTCATGGACAGAGGCTGCCCAGCCCTCTAGGATGTGAAAACCCTTGTTTCAGAAGCAGTTTAAACTGGGGGTGGTAGTGCACTCCTGTAACCCTAGCACTCAGAAGACAGAAACAGGTTTGACCCACGTTTGAGGCCAGCCTGGGCTACATCGTGGGTGAAGGCCAGCACACAAGCCATGCCCACTCTCATGCCCAGTTTCCCATCACTACTTGGAGGGCACAGAGGGCACTGCCTTGCTATCTCTGTGGGGCCTGGGTCAAGGCACTGCCTGGTATGAAATGAAAGGAGATAGATGCCCGCCAGTCAAGCTGGGGCTGGCAGACTTTTCAAGGGCCTCTGTTCTGCTGGGGATGGCAAGAGGCCAGCCTGAACTGCATAGCAAGACCTTACATTAAAAAGAGACTGTCCTGTCTCTCTCTTGCCCACCTGGCTTTCAAGCCCTGAGGGTGACATTTCCCAGGTTGGGAGAGGTCATGGCCAGCCTTAGTAGCTTCTCCTCCCTACTCTGGTTTCTTCCTGTGTGGCCTAGTGCTCAGCCTAGGCCATCTTTAAGGGAGGCCTAATACCTGGGGCTCAGATTTGAACCCATGGCTCAGGTGCATCTGTGCCTTAACAGGTGGATGAGACTGGGGAACCCTGGGGCCTTATTTTTAGCTCTAGCTTTTCCCAAGATTTTATTTTATTGTCTATTTTTATTGTGTTTTTGAAACAGGGTCTTGCTATGCAGTTCAGGCTGGCCTTGAACTCACTTTTGTAGCCCAGGCTGGTCTTGAACTCACACTGATCCTCCTGCCTCGGCCTCCCAAGTTCTGGAATTATAGGTGTGCACCACCATGCCCAACTTCCAAGGTGGTTTTGTGGGGAATCAAAGTATCTCTAGTCCTCCTGAGGCTGTGACCAATGAGGGCTCTGGGTCATTGGTGGGAGGGGGGGCATGAAGGTCTCCTCTACGCAGGCAGGAGAGCTGGCACTGGGCTCTTAGCAGCCTGGGAGCTGTTACTCTGGAACCTGATAACCACCTGGGCTGGGCTGAAGATTACAGGCAGCTGTTTGAAGTCCAGAGAGATAATGACTCTAGAGAGCCAGTAGGAGTGGGGTGCAATAGGGGGAGGGCCGGACGGCCTGGTGCATTTGCCTCTGTTCAGGGCTAACAGCACTGCACCCCAGCCCAGACCTTGGCATGGCACAGGGCCTCTGTGTCCCTGGTCTTTTAGCATAATCTGTGTCTCCCGTGAAGTCTTGTGGCCTGGTCTGTAGGGCACTGTACTTGCCCGGCCTCATCAACCCTGCCTTTTTTTTTTTTTTTTTTTTTTTTTTGCTGGACCGGCATTCGAACTCTCAACCTTGCTCTTGCCAGGCAGGCACTTGTTCCATGGAGTTATCTCCCTGGCCCCAGCCCCTGCTTTTTTTGTTTGTTTTATTTTGCTTTTTGAGACAAGGTTTCACAATGTAGTCCAAGGTAGCCTTGAAGTCACTATGTAGCCCAGGCTGGACTCCAACTGGCAGGATCCTCCTGGCTTAGCCTCCCAGTGCTGGGATTGTAGGCATGGTCCGTCCTCTACCAAACCCTGCAGCCAATTTGCTTTGCTGCTCATTGGGGCTTTCTTACCAAGTACGTTCACTCCTGCATTTATTCATTTAGCAACTACTCCGTGAGGGCTCCCTTTGTGCAACTTGGGCACCAGAGACGCCAGGGAAGCCAGATGGCATGGTCCTGCTCTCCAGGGCTCAGAATTTGGGGGTAACAGAGGATAAGTCACTAATTGTGGCAGGTGGTAAAGGCTGTAAAGGAGATGCTCATGGTAAGAGTGGAGGATTCTTGGGAGACAGAAGCATGGCTTGGGAGAGCTCAGGATGGCCTTTTAAAGAAGGCATCATAGGGGGCTGGGGATATAGCTCAGTGGCAAAAGCACCTGCCTGACAAGTACAAGGCTCTGAGTTCAATCCCTGGTACTGCCAAAAAAAGAGAAAAAAAGTAGTTGTTCCTTTTGAGCCGGCGAGATGGTTCAGTGGTCTAAAGTGCCTGCTTAGGAAAGCTTAGGCAACCTCAATGACGACGGTTCGATCCCTAGCACCATAGACTGTGCTGGCCCCACCTTCAGGGCAGGCTAAGCTAGCCATTAAAAAAAGAAAAAAGAAAATAGATTTTGGACCAGTGAGATGGTTGAGCAGTCTAAAGCACCTGTTTAGGCAAGCTTAGGCAACCATAGGGACCTCAGTTTGATCCCCAGCACCACGTGCTGCACCAGCCCAATGCCCTGGGACAGGCTGAGCCAGCCATAATAATAATAATAAGGGGCTGGGGAGATAGCTCTGTGGCACAAGTGTCTACCTGGCAAGTGCAAGGTCGTGAGTTCAAACCCCAGTCCTGTTTTAAAAAAAAAAGACAAAGAGAAAGAATCATTATTTTAGCCGGGTGTGGTGGTGCATGCCTGTAATCCCAGCACTTGGGAGGCAGAGGCAGGAAGATCACTGTGAATTCAAGACCAGCCTGGGCTACAAAAGTAAATTCAAGGCCAGCCTGAACTGCATAGTGAAATCCTGTCTCAAAAAGACAAAAATAAATAAATAAATAAATAAAAGAAGGCATCATAGATAAGAATGAGCCAAAGCAGCCGGGTGTGGTGGCACACACCTGTAAGCCCAGCACTTGGGAGGCTGAGGCAGGAGGATAAATGTGAGTTCGAGAATAGCCTGGGCTACAAAAGTGAGCTCAAGGCTAGCCTGAACTGCATAGTGAGACCCTGTGTCAAAACGACAAAAAAAAAAAAAAAAAAAAAAAAGACCAAAGCAAAACTTTCTGGAGAGGACAGAGCAAGTGCAAAGGCCCTTGGGTGCAAGTGAGGGGACCATCGGGGACACCAGCTGCAGAGAAGAGTAACAGGAAATGATGGTGGCTGCATAGTGGTACATGCCTGTGGTCATCTCAGCACTGGGGAGGCTGACGCAGAAGGATCACTGCGAGTCCTAGGCCAGCCAGCCTGGGCTACATAACAAGTCTCTGGTTTAAAAAAAAAAAAGTTATCAGGAGAATTTCCTTCCTTTTCTCTCTTTCTTTTTGGAGGGAAGTGGTACTAAGGATAGAACTCAGGGTCTTTAAACTAAATTATATCAGTTATTTATTTATTTATGCTACTGGGGATGGAACTCAGGACCTTGTACTTGCCAGGCAGGCACTTATGCTGCTGAGCTATCTCCCCAGTCCTATATTCTATATTTAAGAAATATTTTTTAGGTCAGACATAGTGATCACACCTGTAATTGCAGCACTCAAGACCCTGAGGCAGGAGGGTTGTTGCAAGTTTGAGACCAGCCTGGGCTAGAAAGTGAGCTCAAGGCCAACCTGGTATATTTTGAGTCAAGGTCTTCTAAATTGTAGTTTTCCAGGCTACGCTTGCATGAATGATCCTCTTGCCTCAGCCTGCTGGAGTTCTGGGGTTACAGTGTGTGCCACCATGCCCAGTTTAAAATATTTTTTGAGCTCCTATTCTGTGCTGTTTTATGTACTGTAGAAACAGCTGTGAATAGAACAAGAATCCCATTATTTGGTGGTAGCTATGTGGGAGGATGAGGCAGGAAGAACACAAGTTTCAGGTTAGCATAGGCAATTTAGCAAAGCTTTGTTTCATAATTTTAAAAAAATATATCAAAAATAGGGCTGGAGATGTAGCTTAGCACTCCCTGAGGGAGTTCAATTCCCACAGCCACCCCCTCAACAAAACAAAACAAATAAAACCAAAAAATATCCTTATGACTCTAATATTCTAGGTGGAAAGAATTACAATTCAATACTTTTTTTTTTTTTTTTGTCTTTTTGAGACAGGGTCTCGCTATGCAGTTGAGGCTGGC
>PVJA010036727.1:0-20886 GCA_004027025.1 Myocastor coypus
TGATCAGGGTTTCTAATACCTTTCATTTTTAATCTCTGTAATAACATGGCTGATGTCAGTTGTCGTACAAGATATACAGACATGGAATAATTCTTTCCAATTTCAGATGCCCAAGAAATAGAAATCTGGTTTGGCACAGCTGAAGACAACCTAACTAAAGATGTAATATTCAAAGGGCGTCCAGGGCGCTTCTGCTCAATCCCATTTTTAGGTAGTGGTGCATAGCCGGGTAAAGGAAACAGCTTCCCATTCACTTTTATACACAGACTATTTGGATAGTTATCTTCTTGAGGACAACTTGTCTCTGCCAGACAAAGTCTCAGCTGAACTTGAACTGTGTAATCTCTCTGACCACCTGGCAAAAAGTCCCTTGATATGCATATCTCTCTAACTTGTTGCGGTGTCAAAGCAAAAATAAAGAACTTCTCTTGAAATCGTTGAATACTGCTTTGAACTAAACTTGTGGGCTTGATGAGAACATCAAGGACATCATAAAAAGGCAGGTTTTTTAACTGCACATCAGGATGGACAGGAGGAATTGGAGGAGACGGTTGCTGCATCTCAAAACTGGGCTTAGTATCTTGTAGTAGCACAGAACCAACAGGAGAGGACCATGAGTGAGACGTTACTGAAGTAGAAGGCAATGAGTGGATTCCAGCCACAGCCAAATCTGGTTCTACAGGTGATGAGCTACCATCCAAACTGATGGTTTGATTGTAGACAAATCAGAAAGCCCTTCAAGAGTCCGTGGATATCGGCGTCTATATAATCCTCGGATTTTAATCTGAACCACAGGGCTGCAGCCGCTCTTCAATAAATGCAGGGCTTGCGTCCACTTTTATTCCGTCCAGCAAAGCCTAGTAATACTTGTAGTTCAGAAACTCTAAAACTAGAAACCATATTCCTCAACTCTTCGAAATCCGCCATTTTAGACCCCCCACGGGCACCGCTGCTGCCACCGCTCCCCCTCCTGCAGCCGCCAGAAACGCCGCCGCCACCACGACCGCCGCTTCCAGCACCATCCTGCACTGGGAGCCGCTGAAGACGCCGCGGCCGCTGCTGCCGGGCCCCTCACGTGACCTGCGCGGAGCCCCGCCCCCAGCACCCGGCGCCCGCTGCCCCAGCCCTCGACCCCCCCACCGCGGGCCAGCGGCGCCCCACCAAATACATTTTAAAAAACAAAGTTAAAGAAATAAAGTGTGTCAATTAATAGAAATTTAACACACACACACACACACACACACACACACACACACACACACACACACACATCCTTAGCTATTACACTGACTGGTCATTAAAGGAATGGGATTCTGGCAGCAATGGGAGCACTGGCTCAGATGCTCAGATCTCAATTCCAGGCTCTTCAGGACAATAGCTGATTTCAGATCTAAGACAGGAAAGTACAAGAAGAGATCAAAGGCATTTTAGCATTCCAGAGAACAAAGGAATGCTCAAAAACTAGTGAGACTTTGGCTGTAGTTTGAAAATAAAGCATTCATTTTTAAAGGTATTTAGGGACAACTGGAGAAACTTGAATATGGGATCAGTTGTTAATTTGCTAATGATTTGCCTATGTAGGAAAATGCTCTGTCAGGAAATATGTACTAAAATGTTCAGAGATGGAGTTTTACGATGTATATGGTTTTCTAATGATTTACATAGTGTATATACACACATATATAGATATGCAAAGTATGTCAAAATATTTATAATTATTGAATGTGGTCATACTGTATATGTAATTATTATACTATTCTTCCAGTTCTTCAGTGTTGTTGCCATTTTATAACTAAATGTTGAAGAAACCCATACCTATGGAGTGAAGAATAGGAAATGGAACTGATTTTCCATCTTAGTTTTCTAACTCCAGAACAGAAAAAAGAGATTCAGAGTAAAAGTTATAAAGAATAAAAGATGGAGGGGTTGAAAAACAGCTTCCTATAAGCCAATATCATAACAGCTTGCTCATTAGATTAGTGTGATTATTTCTTTATTAAGCCTTATTTGAGCTGTCATCTGGTATCAATTAGGTCAGTTATAGTCTGTCAGATCTACCAGAGGGGAACAGAGCAAGGTCCATCATGGTGAGAGGATGGTGTGATTAAAGAGTGGAAAGAATGGCTACTCTTCATTTAACCCTCAGCCAATAACCACGCTGATATTGGTCTCCCACACAGGTTGAATGCTAAAGAGAGAAGAGACAGCACCAGAATAGCTTAAAAATTTGTTTCAGTGCTAAAGTCAAATCAAACTTGCTAGTAAGGTATGAGACAATGTATTCACATACTATTGTAAGGATTAAAAATAGTAAAATAGTATAATTCATTTATAAATATGTTCTTCCATGGTTGAATTCTATATGTGTAAACACATGCTGTGTATTATGTATGCATACACTGTGAATGATTCCCAAATAAAAAAGAAGCATATAAATGAGTCTGCAGATATTTTGGTAGAGTGAAAAGGCTTTGCATAGGTAGTACAGAAACAGAAGAGCATTTGAAGTAGGCATGGACTCGATGGAGCATGTAAGTCCCGTGCACCTTGAAGAATCTAAGCAAAATCGTGACAACACAACAATAGCAAGGTCTGTGATGAAAACCTTTCTAAAGGAATTTTAAATCTAGTTGAGTTTATTAAAATTTAACTCAGTTTTAAACTTTTCATGAAAAAGCAAGGATTACACAGAAATCTAAGTTGGAATAGGTATGAAAATATTAGAAGAAAAGCAGAGATAAAGTTGGGATACTTACTTTAAAAATGAGCTATTTTAAGATGTCATTTACATATCCATGATAGTAATGAGTATAGACTAATTACTATGAATGACATGCATAGATAATCAATGTTAATATATCTCCCTGATTTTTAATTTAGACCTATGTATACCTCACACTATATAATTCTTAGATGATTAAGAAAGCTTACTTTCAAAAATTTATAGAACTTTACATATAGAGATTGATCTCTGTATATTGACACTATACACGGTCATGGCTCAATTGTCAGCCCAATGAAAAACTGAAAGTAACTTGTCATTTATTTATTTCCTAAATATAAATACAAAATAAAAAATTGACAGTGCAGAGCACAGGAACTTGACAATGTGGAGTATATTATGTATATGTGAGTTTCTGTAATCATTCACATCATAAATTAATGAATGTACTTCCCAGTGAAGACACCTGACATTGACCTGTCTGCTTATGCTGTGCTGCAATGAAAGTAACTATTTGTCTTCCCTTGGATAAGTCTTTTAATCTCTCTGGGCCTCAGATATGTCATTTATGAAACAACTACTTAAAAGTTACTCCATAGCTTTAAATGTCAAGCCTTTATATGTCAGGCCTTTATGGCTTAGTTACCTCCGTTTAAAGTCATTCACCCTTAACAGGAAAGAAGTAGATAGTCAAAGTAATATCAGTGACTTATACAATCTTCCTCCCATCCTTTCTGCTTTTCTTCCTTTTCCTTTTCTTCCTTTCCTTTCTTTCTCCCTTACTTCTTTCTTTTTTACTTTTAAAATTTAATCATGGTTGCTTTTTAAACTAATACAATCATAATATATTATGATAATTATAATATTCTATCAATTTTCTAATTCATCAAAGAATTTACAGGTCCTACTTTCTGTATTCAACTTCCTAGTCCTTTATTAACAATAGAAATCAACAAATGACATACCATGTTAATTAACTCTAGCTCAAGCATAATTCTTCTATAACAAAGTTTTTCAGCATCATAGCTTATTCACTTAGGTTTTTCTTATCATCTTCTAAAATTCTGGTAAAGCATTACATAAATAATTAAGCTTCAGAAAACATTAGTATAAGGTACACGATTAAAGATTGTTGCATCTATTCCAGTTTCATATCTTAATTTTTTATTTGTATAATCCTATCTCTGTTTATTCTGCTACATAATAGCAGTAGAAGAAAGCTTTAACTCTAAGCTTTGAAGGAAAATAAATATGAGAAGGTTACCCATGTTACCATCTCAACTCCAGTTTCATGGCAAAGGTGCCATGTTATTACCAACCTCTGGCAGCTCTTCCATAGCTTTGCATCAGAGTTTGATAGATAGTAGCTTTCCACTGCCTTCCAAGTGAGCCTGGAGAGACCTTTTCATCAGGGCTCCCTGCAACTCTGATAGAACAAGGACAAGTCGATCTGTATCCCAGCACCCGCTGTTAGGGCTATATGAAAATGCAGCCTCACTAATAGAAGCACAATATGCAAGATGTCAGGGCATCTCTGTGATTTACAATATGTCTAATGAGCAAGCCCAATGAAGAGGTTTGTTGTCTACCATAAAACCAGATGGATGTAAGCAGTGATTAGAAGCAATTAACTCTGTTCAGCACTAAATAACTTTCCCTCATTAATGTACATTTTTCCACCTCATTAGAGGTACGGAGGAGCATGAGGTAAGGAGTTCTTAATTTGAATTTCAGATATGCATATGTTTGAAAGAAAAAACTCACAAATTTGTGAGAAAAACAGAATACACATTAATAGAAGTCTTATTTTGAAGTTGCTTGTACCCCACTGGTACAGGCATGATCATACAGATAGTTTTGCAGCCATCCGCCAACCCTTCAGTGAGTGGAAAATTCATGCAGGCAAGTGCTAGCAGGAGACATAAAAAGTTACCACTACACAAATAATAATAGAGATTTCTCTTATTATTTGCTGACAATGGAGTAAGATAGCACAAATTAAATGACTAGTAAGGTCATTTACAGAGATAAATTTAGAAAAGGTAATATTGATTATCTAAAGTATATTTGAAAGTTTCAGCCTAAATCATCAAAGAAAAATCATGGCATATTTTCCTACAGATGTCACATGTGTACACCTTCATGTCAGGCATTTAACAAATGTATTAAACAGAAGAGTTCTGCCAACTGATAGTATTAACTACAAATAAATAATTGTCCACCCCAGAAAAAATGTGAACATTTATTGACTTCTTAAAATAATGCAGGGAATGTGTAAGTAAGTAAGTTAAGTAAAGGAGAGGCTATGGACACAGAAAACAAAACAAAACAAAAAACCTCAATAAAAATATTGAGTTGGGCATGGTGATACACTTCTGTCATCCCAGCTATTTGTGAGACTGAGACAGGAGGGTGACAAGTTTGAGGCTTGCCAAGGGAACTTGGAAAAATACTGTCTCAAAATTAAAAAGATGTTAAAAGGTCAGGGATGTATGTAAATGATACAGTGCTCATCTGGGGCTACGGGAGAGTAGGCAGAGAGAGAGGATGAAAAAAAGGAGGAAAGGAAAGAAGGAAGGAAGGAAGGTAGGAAGAAAGGAGGAAAGGAGGGAGGGAGGGAGGGAGGGAGTGAAGGAGGGAGGGAGGGAGGGAAGAGGAGAAGAAGGAAGGAGGCAAAAAAAGGGGGAAGGGGGAAGGAAAGAAGAAGGGTAAGAACAAGAAAGTAAGAAAAGAAAGCAAAAAGAAAAAAGAAAGGAGATGAAAGAAAGAAAGGAAGAAAGAAAGAAAATGGTATCCTGCTGACTGCTGTCAGCAGACTCCAGAAAGCAGCCCACCTGAGTTTCCTGTTCCTAGGTTGCAGGACAGCTGGGCTCAAGGGTTGAGAACATCCTGCTTCTTGGTGAGACTGGCATGGAGTCTGAGCTGTTGCGGCCAATTGTCTCAGGACATTGTGTTCCCAGGAGCTCTCATCATCATCGTGAGAACCCCAAGCCAGACCACCACCATCCAAGATGGACCTCAGCAAAGTCTCTCACTGTTTCTGGACTTCCTTCTCCACATTTGGAAAACCAGAGGTTTAAGTCCTTGTGCATAGTTTCACAGGACTATGCAATGAGGATTACGTGAATATGAAGAAATTAATAATATCTGCCAAAGGCAAGTTTTATTGATTGGTTTTTAAAAAATACTTGTGAGAAGAAAAATTATCAGTGACATTTCAACATTACTACTAAAAGTCATCAAAAGGAAATACAGATACGTCAAATACTTCTAAAAGGATTAATCAACTGAATTGTCTTGTTTTCCAGCGCATTAATATCTCCATGACCAGATTCAATTTTTCTCCATGTGTAGGGAAATACATAATTGCCATTTTATATGTTTTTATATGTTATGGTGTGTGTCTAGCTATCCCCTGAAAAGCCTCATGTAGTCATGGGGCAGACTTCTAGAGTCTATGATTAACTCATGATCCATTGGGCTTATGGCTGCTGGGATTATGGGTGTGGGTACTACAACCTGCCTGAAGAGGATAGCCTGAAAGCAATTTAAGGGAGACAGACTTGCTCTCTGTAGCCACTGCTGTTACTACTCCTCCCTTTGCTCTCTTGCTCTTTGCTGCCACCATGAAAGGTCACTCTCTGCCATGTGCCACACTGAGTTGGATCCAGTCGAGTATGAACTGAAACCTGCAGTAACTGTGAGCTAAATAAACCTTTCCTTCCTTCATTTTGGCTGTTGAGTATTTGTCCCAGCAATGAGAGAAGTGTAACCAAGTCATGTATCACAAGATGTACTGAAAATCAAGCAGTTCTTTTTCAATTTATCAACCTAAGAAATGCTTAAGATGATGTGTTGGTAAAGACACTATGGCTGGATTACGGAGCAGTATAATAGGACTTCACGAATGCTTCTGTTTTGAATAATTTGGTTTGCAAGCAGAAGTGGGTAGTAAAATGTGGCTTTTGTTTGTGAATTCTTTATGGCAACAAATGTGACTACAGCCATATTTCCACAAGAACACAAATGCAGCCATATTTTCTAGAATTGTGGAACAAATTAAGTTTGTGAACTAAGGCAACATTTTACGGGTAATATTTGCCAATCTGTACTATAATTAGCTCTCCATGGTTAAAAATTATATATATATATATATATATATATATATATATATATATATATATATGTATTAGCTTGGATAACTGTACTTCTCATTTTTGTTAGTCCATTGAAAGGAGCAGCTAATGCTTCTCTCCTCTTTAATTTTTTATAATTTTTGACCAATTTCGCATTCTTGTATTTTATAATCTGAACAACTAATTTGAAGACAACAACATGCACTATAACAACTATCATTGAATTCCTATTATTTTGTTTAGTGAAATTTTGTATCAATTCTATTTTTTTACTATTTTATTCTCTTTTAAGAAATAAAAATTAAAAACTCAGAAAGACCTACAATTTCCTGAAAATGTAGCAAGCAGCTCAAAAAAATCCTCACCTCCATCGCATGACTTTATTAAGAGCATATCTACCTGTAACCCGCAAATAAATGGAAACATTAACAGTTTCCATTTTAAAATGACAAACATTTAAAATGATGTAGTTAGTTGTTGCAAGCACATCTGATATAAATAGCTCCATGTTCTGTCTCTATCCTCACTTAAAATGAACATAAAATAAAAAGACCAAATTTTGACTGTATCCTAGTTTAAAATCAGCGCAAAACTAGAAATTTTATAGCAGCATAATGCATAATAGCTTAATCTTGGGAGCAGCCTATATGTCCCTCAACAGATGGAAGACAAAGAAAGGTTCGTATCTGTACACAGTGGAGTTTGTACTCCATAAGTATAAACTTGGGTCACTGGTAGAAAAATGGGTGCATCTTGAGATGATAGTTACCTGAAGTGAATCAGACACCAAAGTTTAAATATCAAGGGGTTCTCTTTTATGAAAAACCCCAAGTATAAATAAAGAGCGCAATAAAAGCTAGAAAGGAGGAAGCAGGCAGGTAGACCATTCTCAAGGGAGGAGGGGATTAAGAGATTGAGATAGTGAGGGCAGATGAAAAATGAATCAACACATGTTGTGTACATGTACCGACTCCACATAAGGAATGTAAGTATAATGTGCTGCAAATAGGCACTAATAACAACAGCAACAGCTGGATCTTATTGAGAAGATCTTCAGATAAATGACTCCTTATCCCACATGAGATCTTAGCATATGATGCATAGCATAATCAATTCTATTGAAAACTTAAGAGTTTACCTATGCTTTCTTTATGCTTATGAAATTCTGATAGCTAAACCAAAATCATATAGCATCTAAAACAAAAACTGTATTTCCTTATCTCACTTTCAGATATTAATTTTAGAAAAGAGCATTTTTGAAAATATGAATCTGCAAGCAATTTCAAAATGACACTCAGACTATATTGTATCTCTAAGCTATGGCCATAACGATCAGTGTCCCCAAGGACATTAAATCAGCCTCAGATCACATCTACAATCATTTTGTGTCATCGACATCTCTGTCCCATACAAACTCATCTGCCTGTGCCATTTTCAGCATGTAACTGAATAAGAGAAACCCCAGAGCTCTGACTCCATTAATACTACTATCTGTCCCTCAAATACATTTGTGTCCCTGTGCTTTTGGCAGTTGTTAAAGTTAATTTACTAGCTTGAAGGCTCCATCCAACACACTGTTGTATAACTGTGATGATAATTAACCGATGTGCTTGTTTTTGTTTTTGTTTTTCTACCAGGGACCAAACTGAGGACCTTGTGCTTGCCAGGCAGGAGCTTAAGCCACTGAGCTATCTCCCTGGCCACAAAATATGTGGGGCTTTATCTTATCTTTTTGAAACAGAATCTCACTGTGCAGTTCTGGCTGGCCTTAAACTGTCAGTGATATTCCTGTCTCAGCCCCAGGGGTAGATCTCATGACCTTGTGCTTTCCAGGCAGGCACTTACACCACTGAGCTATATCCCCGACCCCATAAATGATGAACAAAAACCACACTGCATACTTTGAGTCTTTCACCTTCTTTTATCACTTTGTTTGTTGTTTGGTACAGGATCTCACTACACAGCTTAGACTCATAGTGATCCTCCTGTTTTCAGCCTCACCAGGGCTGAGATTACAGCAGTGCACCCCCACACCTGGACTAGGTGGCCAGCTCAATGTGCCTGGAGGCAGGGCCAGTGAGGCAAGTGGTGCCAGGCATTGAGCCCCAGTCCCTATGCTTGCCTAAGCTTGTTCTGCTTAGGTCTTGGTCTGCTGAACTATTTTGCTGGCCCTCAATGTGTGCCTGTTTTTAATACCACAGAATCAATATATCCATGTCTATTTTGGGTATATACTGTGTTTGGTGTTATAAAGAAGAAAGTGGTATACAATGGGATCTCTGTTCTGAGGAGTTTACAATATAATTTAGGAAATAAAATTAGAACTTATCAACAAAATCAAACATTATAAGACACATTACAATGATAATATTGAAAACAAATAGAAATTTCTTTTTAAGCAGAATTCTGCTTTTCATTAATTTTACTGCTAACGTTACAAAAAAATACCTAAATGACCAGCTCTAGCAAGAAAAAAAGAATTTGAGCTCTCATATGGAGACAATTTTCTACATTTATAGCATCCTAACAAACCAGGATACATAATTCATGTCAACTCATTGACTTAAAAGAACCAGAACAGACCTTGAGAGCAATCATGGCCGGAAGCAGGGGAATGCTTTCAATAATAATTGCAATAGTGCTACAGATTTCAAAGACCCCACCAAGCTCTCTGTTTTGCTGATAAAAACCACAAGGTCCATGATGGCCCTCAATCCTTAAGAAAGTGTGAAATCAGAATAATCTGCCTAAGATGGCAAAGGCATGGAATATTACTTTGGGGGATGTTTCATTCAGCACAGTTAAACTTCAGTGTTTGTTATAGAAGGTCTGCTCTCCAGCATTTCTTATGCTTCCAATGTTTGATAGCAGAGTTTTCACTGTACATTTTTGTTCTAGAAAATTCCAGGCAGACACCTGGCATTGGCAGTCTTTCTAGGCTTATTGAGAACAGCTCTCATTTGTCAGAAAAGTTGATGTTTCTTTCTAGAATGTCTTCCAAGAGGAAATGTTTGTAAACATATCTCTGGGGAAGTTTACCCAGTTATGGTAAAATGGTCACCCCTAGATGCATTAAAATGGAAGGACATTCTAATGCATTTTACCAAGGTTCTTGCATTTTTCTACAAAGTAAGCCATTCAGGCATTGCATCTTCTGAAATTTCCTCGCTTCTTTCAGGGAAGCATATTGGGGCAGAGCTCGCCAGCTGTCTGCTCCCTTTGCCTTCTGCTGCCGTTACTCAGAGGTACCGCCCCACCTTCTGGCCCTCCAGCTTGTGGGGGGAGGGGAGACGAAAGGAGGGTGCAGAGCTCATCCAGCCTCTGACATGAATAACACAATGAAAAGAGCAGAAGGGGTATATATTTATACATAGACTTTTCTCTCTATACATAGACATACATAGACGCATCCTGTGAGTGTGTGCGTGTATATGCATGTGAATCCACACACTCAATGCCAGAAGAGCTCTATATGTATATATACATGGTATATATTCCATATGCTCTTACTTTCTGCAGCACACATATGCAGCTAGGAATAACTACTGTGAAAAAATTACACACTCAACAAAGACACATTATCAAGCAGAAACAAGAATATATGGAATTTAGCTGTTATAAATTCTTCTCATCTGCTGCCTGCTTTGATTAGAACAAGTTTCTAAAGCTTAAGAAAATGCCTAGTATTTCCTATTGCATGCATAGAAAGGCCTCCTTTCCTAAATTCTCCCATTTTACACTGTTTAGCCCATAGTCATTGACCTGGATCTCTACTGACACTGATGTATTCAAAAGGTATTTCTAAAAAAATTTTTTAAACACCTACTGCTTTGTATTTTGGTTGCCTAGATACTGAAATTAGCAGGAAAAGCACAGGATAGTGTAAGCAGGCAAATATAAAAGGATTAAATCAGACAAAGGTCTCTGTGGGTACTATGTGTAAGTCACTGTACCAAAGCTTAGCGCATCCATGCCCTTGTGTACATCTTTCTTGTACTTTACAGATGAGGAAAGTGGGGCTTAGGAAGATGGAGTCACTGCCTGAGGGACTAGGATGTGTCCACATTTTATCTGCCTCCAGGCTTTTCTTGTGTGCCACCTCCAGCTGCCTTTTGCCCAAGAGATGTGAAGCCATCTAACATACACAGAAGCATACAGGAGGATAGACAGAAGGCCACCCCTTCTTTTGATTACTATTCTATCTTTTCTTTGCTGAATACAGTTGATAAATTTCATTCATGATATACAAGTTGACCAAAACCAATAAAGGAGTCTAAGCTGAATTATTGTGAATAGTTAGAATGACTCTGATGTAAAGTTTTAACTTAATTTAAAAAATAACTCAATGAGCAGCAAAACAGTAAAACTTCCTAAGTTTTCTACTGACCTATTAACTTTTGTTGAAATTTATCATGACAATAGGGACTTGCTGGCTGAGGACACAAAGAACAAAACTCCTTCCCAGGGCTTTACACACCCACACTCCTAGTTGCCTTTGGTACTCAGTGGCTGCATTAACTGCTTTAGGCTGCTAGGATGAGCTGAACATGCCTTTAGAGGCCTGAAAACGCAGGTGATTAAGCATGCATAGGCCAAGTGACAAATGGCAGCAATCCCAAACCATTTCTCAATGAAGACCTTGTTTAGGAATTTATAAGGAAGTAATCACTTAGTAAGATCTATCACCCACTTCAAATGCTTCAATTATTCATCCCACTAACACATTGAGCTCAATTCTCCTTGGTGTATAAATTGCTTCCTGATATTAATTTAAGGGTTTGGGGAGTGATCTTAACTCATTGAGGCCACTTGGTGCTGTTAACACTTGAGAAATATATTTCAGGAAAAGATGTCATCCAGCCAATATTTTCATAAAATTGTTCAACCCACAAACTTCTCACCAGCCTGCTTGCTTGCAAATTTCAGGCATCAAGAAGTAAGTTCAGTGTATAATCCCTGAAAGTATATGAAGTATATTATCATTATCAAAAAAAATCATGCAAGCCTGAAAATTATGATGTACAGACAAAAGACAATTTGCAATAGCTACACAGATCATTTATGAATGTCATCAATAATCTACTTATCTCTAGATTCAGGTAAGAACATACTTTTCATTGCTATTCTTTATTAAATCTCACAACCTGGATAGAATTTATAATTAAAGAGGTATAATTTTATAATTTTAGCCAGAATATATGTAAAGTATGTATTTACCTAGGTAGATATTGATGTTTCTTGAGTATAAATGTTGTTTTAAAACAATGCGGGTCAATTTGGGACAAAATAGCACTGCAGCTTAGATCTGGGTTGTTCCCCAGAAACCTGCAAGTTTTGGTCCCCAGAAGGGTGGTCTCCAGGTCCCTGGGATGGGTGCTCCCTCCCTGCTGCCCTTACTCTTCCTATGTGGCATCCCAGCGATGGTGAGCAGTTTTGTTTCATCACATCCGACTGCTTCCTCACCAAAGGCTCAAATGCACCAGGGCCAGCAGAACAGACTGAAACCACCAAAACTGTAAGCCAGAACCAACCTTTCTTGGCCAAAGCTGTTTCTCAAGAGTTAGTCTCTGTTTTCGTGAACACAGTGTCTCTTCTTTTTTTTTATTTTTATTTTTATTTATTTATTTATTTATTTTTTATTTTTATTTATTTATTTTTTTTGTCTTCTTGAGATAGGGTCTCGCTATGCAGCTGAAGCTGGCCTTGAGCTCACTTTTGTAGCCCAGGCTGGTCTCAAACTCGCACCAATCCTCCTGCCTCAGCCTCCAGAGTGCTGGGATTACAGGCATGCACTACCACGCCCAGCTTAGTGTCTCTTCTTTTAGTCAGCAAAAATTTTAGTTTAAGGATATCATTTCATCTGTGGTCTAAAGTCTCACCCAGTTCAATAGAGATGAAAAAATATGCACATCTGCTTTAGTCAGAAATGCAGAATATCAAGCCAGGCATGATGGCACAAGTCTGTAATCCTAACACTCAAGAGGCTGAGGCAGGACTATCTTGGCAATGCAGCCCAGCTGGAAATCTTTGAGTACAATCCTAGCACTCAGGACCAAGATAGATTAAAAAAAAAATAAAGAAGTAAAAGGAATTAAGATCTGTTATGTGTACCAACTCCCCACACTGAATATAACTATGCACTGCTGCACTACAAGGGTATACTCATTAACAACCTTCTTGATTAATTATTTTACCATTAAAATTTGGGGAGTATTTACCATGTTTGTACCTTGCAGCTAGGTCCTGTGGTAGTTCTAGTATTAGCCAATTCTTATGCCAACCTTAAGAATAAATTTATATTATTATACTAATTTTCAGGAGAGGAAATAGAGACTCAGAGAGTTTGATTCCAAAGTTAGGTACCTCAGCATTTTGTCACTACTGTTCAAATCTCACTGCTAAACAAGGTTGGTGAAATTTATTATTTGAAGAAATGAGAAGGTCATGTGGTCCTGACAGAGCTTTCACAGTCTAAGTCCAGGAGTATCCGCATACTTACAGTTACCATCCTACCTTTACCCCAGTGCTATAAAAGGATAATTAAGCTTCCGTGCTCTACCCCAACCCACCCTGAGCACTGTGAGGAGATGCTGGCCTGTGCAATTCACAGCTGGTGGCAGAAGCTCCTGCAGACTCCATTTATCTGGACAAAACAGGATCCTTTTTTTGAACTGGAAAGCAAAGAGGATTAATTCTTTCAGAAAAACAGTGTAAGTTATTAAATCAATATGGAATTGCCTCAAAGAGCTAAAATCAGAATTTCCATTGCATCTGGTTATTCCTCTTCTAGGCATCTTATCAAAGTAATTAAAAGACATCACAGTACAAGGATGTCAGAATACCCAAGTTTATTGCAGCACCACTCCTAAGAGCTAAGCCTTGTGTGTGGCCTGAGCATCCATCAACATATGCATGGGTAAAGAAAAGGTGGCATTATGTGCAGCGGAGTATTGCTCTGCCCAAAAGAAGGACACATTTGAGTCACTGTAGGAAAATACATGCATCTTGACTCCACAATGTTAAGTGAAAGAAATCAGGTCCAAATCTTAAGTATCATATTATTTCTATTATGCAAGAAAACCAAAATATAACTAAATGAAAGAGCAACAAAAATAAAAAAGATGGGGTGAGGAATGTAGAAAGAATTAAGATATGTCACGTACATGCTGCAACAATCCGGACAATGAATGTATTCACTATGTATTGCAAACATATACTAATAAAATATACTAACACAGAAACACCAAAAGAAAATTCTATTTAAAAAAAGGCAAGATAGAGCCAGGTGTGGTGGCTCAGGCCTGTAATGTCAACACTTGAGAGGCTGAGACAGGAGGATCGGTATGAGTTCGAGACCAGCCTGGGCTACAAAAGCAAGCTCAAGGCCAACCTGAACTGCATAGCGAGATCCTGTCTCAAAAAGACAATAAAATAAAATAACATAAATTTAAAAATTTTTAAAAAGGCAAGATAGCAGAAGGAAAAAAAACTATGAAATTTGACAGTAGAAATAAAATACTGATAATAACTTTAAAAACAAAAGCAGATATGATGAATAGAAAATCTTTTCAAACACTCATCGTCCGCGCCACTGTTGGCAAGTCCCTTTGTAATGGTGACTCTGAACTGTGCATATCTAGGTTAGTTTATTGTGTAATGTGCTGAGGAGCACTTAGGCACACTGGCCTGCTCAGCATGCCACAACAAAACACCAGCACAGAGGGGGGCTGGAGCAACTGAGATGTGTCTTCTCACAGTTTGGAGGCGGTAGATCCAAGGAGCAGGCAGGGCTGGTTCAGGTGAGGCCTCTTCCGGACCTGGAAGCACTGCCTTCCTGCTACACACTCGGTAATCTCTCCTCTCTGCTCCCACACAGGAGATGGATCTCAGGTGCTCTGGCTCTTCTTATAGGAACATTAGTTCTGGGGGATGAGGATCTGGCTGTTTGGACTTTGTTTGACCCTAATCTCTTCCTCAGTGGTACTGTCACAGAACATAGTCACACTGGGGCTAGGTCTTTGGCATGGGACAGGAGGAGCACAGTGTAATCTGCAGATTTGGGTCCAGAGTAAACACTTCACATACTATGTGATACTGTATTTTCTCTCACCATTACTGAATGTACCTTGCCATGTGTAGAAGTGCTCATCTGAACTTTTATTGCTATTCTGCTACAGAAGATATACTATGATTTATTAAATCACAACCATCACTGAGGACTGAGTATAGTTGAATTTCCTTTATTGTAAGCAGTAGTGCTGTGTTTTGACTATTTTTCACTTACCAAAGCTTTGTCCAGATCTTGGATTATTTGTTGATTATTTCTAGTTGAATTACCATATCAAGTGGTAAGAGGACTAGGAAGACCTTGTATGCATGTCATCAAAATACCTTTCAGAAACATTATATCAAGCCACATTCTCATCAGCAGTGCCTGAGATTGCTGGTTTCCTGAATCTTCACAAAAAGTTAATATGCTCTTAATGTATGCTAACTTCCTATAGATAACAAATAGACTTTGATTTGATGTTCCAACTTGCATTTCAAATGAGGGCAAAGCTGTAAATTTTTTTGTCATTTGTCTCTCCTGTTTTAAAGTTGTCTATTCAGGTACTCTATTTCTTTATTAGCATGTTTGTCTTTTTGTCACTGAACTATGTGAGATCTGTTGTTATTTTGAGTATTACATCCATTTCAGACATTTGCCTGGTTTTCTTGCTTTTTATTTTATGTATAATGTTTTCTAATAACTCACCTTGACATCTGCCTCTGAGGTAACATGTAAAAAGGCTGGATGGTGCAGACCAAGCGTGCTCTCTGAAACACTAGTGAGGGAGAATATTTACTTGCCCTGAGTGTCAGGAAAAGTGTAGCTTTCTAGAATAGTGGTGGGCTTTTTGTTTGTTTTGCCTTACGAACACTGCATAGATTGCAATTTATTTTTTTTTTCTTTCTCCTTCACTACAAGTTTAGAACAATGCATTTTATGCTACTTTCTTATATTTTTTTCCACTCATGAGAAGTTTCTTCAACTATTTGTAATACTTTCATGATGTGCTGCCTGTGTGTGGTTATATGATGATTTGAGTGGTTTTGGACTTTAGAATGTGCTCATTTGACTACCCTTAGTGGCATCAAAATTTTCTTCTTTGATCAAATATAATACATAAAAAAGAAACCATCTTCATTTTTGATGTTCATTTTCTTGTTTTGAAGCCTCACTATTTTTCTATGTTTGATAAATTTATCTGAAAATTGTTCTGCAAACAAACTCTAAAACTGACAATGCTAATTAAGAAGCCCAGAAAAAATTAGCACAAAATTGATAGATACAGCAGTAAAACATATTTGTTCAAAATCATTGCTGCTCTTTATAAATTAATAGCAATAAATTCATTTTACAATTCATGCCTGCAATATTTTTAACAAATTCATCCATGGTCTCTGCATAAAAAGCCCACTGAAATTAAACAGAGAGATTGTCTCTTAGCTGACTGAGAAGGCTACAATAAGGAGTGTACCTCACAATTATATGGTGCCTCAGAAATGAGTTTTAGATTTTAAGTGTTTTCAGTGCAATACTGCAAAAATATATGACAATTATTCCTCCACACTGGTTTATGCCTATAATACCAGCTAATTCAGAGGATGAAACAAGAAGATGATAACTTTGAGGTTAGTCTAGACAATTTTAGGAGACCCCATGTTAAAATTACAGAGGAAGGAGCTGGAGGTGTAGCTCAGAGGTTCCTGGGCTCTATGTCCCCAACAAACAGATAGACACATCTCTATTAGAGACCTTTATGTACTTGTAACCAGATCCTATTCTTGATTAGTTCGTGTCTTCATCATGGATAACTGCTGCTTTATTTATGTTCACATAAAGACCAATGGAAAGACTTTCAAGAGATGAATTCCATTTTATATTCATATAAAATGAGACACCCAAAGTCTAGAACAGTTCGGTTCAGAACAATGCTAATAACAGCTAAGGAATGGTAGAAACAAGTCTACGCATATCCAGATAGACCTGTTTTATTCTTGTTGAATGAATGGCTTATTTGTTCAGTTTTTGTGGTTCTGGGGACAGAACCCAGACTTTCCATACCACTGAGCTATGTCTCCTGAAGAACACGCTGATTTAAAACTGTAAAGAGGGCTGTGATAGCATAGTAGAGAGAACACCAGAGACTGAAGTTACACTCACAGTACTGTTCATCAAGAAATTTCTCTAAAGAACTCAACAGCTACTTGAAAGTAACTGAAATAATCATTTTTATTCAGTACCTACAGATTTGAGCCTAATTTGGGAGTAACACTTTGAAGATCTAGCAGGTTCACACTGAACATTTACCTGAATATTTAAGGACAGGTGAAAAAAATTTCAACCACAGAAATAAACAAATAATCTGTCAATTCAAATAGGTAACAATATGAAAGCCAAAATAACATAGGCAATGCAAAAAAAAAAAAAAAAAAAAAAAAAAAAAAAAAAAAAAAAAAAAAAAAAAAAAAAAAAAAAAAAAAAAAAAAAAAAAAAAAAAAAGGTAAAAAACTAAAAATGAAATCTTCCACATAGGTGCCTGCCAAAGGGTTATTACCCTTTAACTATAACAAAGGTTCTAGGGCCAGCAGTATAGCTCAGTGGACTAAGCACTTCCTTAGGTAAGCATAGGGGCTAGGGTTAATCCCTGGCACTGCATGCCATTCCAGCCCCACCCCTGGGCACACTGAGCCAGCAATGGGGTCCAGGCATGGTGGCATACACCTGTAATCCCAGCACTAGAGAGGCAGAAATCAGGAGAATCACTATAAGTCTAAGCTCCGTAGTGAGACCCTGCATAAATAGATAAATAAATAAATAAATAAAACAAGTGTTCTAATAAATCATTTTGCTAGTTTAAAAACTAGCAAGACACAAGATCAGATGATTCACAGAGAAAGTAATATTAATTTGAACAGAGCAAGTATTTTAGTAATTAATGTAAATTAAAATAAGAGTCCATGTTTAGTTACCAATACTAAGACACTTTCAGAAAAATATTACAGTCGATAATATTATTCACTCCTAATAAATCTGAATTGGCTTTTCTAAAAAGTTATTTTGATACATGCACAAAAAACTTAAAGAAAATAAATAGTTCTGTATATAGCAATATTATTTTTGGCAATATACTACTCCAAGGAGATGTGTCTAAAAGTATTCTAGGCAAACATTTTATAGCATTATTTATGTTTAACAACATTAGGGTACAACCTAAGTTGTTCAACCAAGTTCACAAAATGGAAACAATCAGCCAACTGAGCGCTTGTGCATCATAGTGTAACTTTTTTTTTCAAATAATAAATCTCAATAAAACAGAAGAATACAAACTTCTATGAAAGATATGGAGTCAATTTTGTACAAAAAGTTATAAATGTAATATGAAATTGTATACCACATATATACAAAATACACAAACTTCTAGTCACACGCATTTTGCAGTTGTAACTAAAGCTCATTAATTGATCAGTTAGTTGATTTTCTGAAAACAGAAAAAGAGTGGAAAATGACTCTGTCATGAACTTGTAAGAAAGCAGAGGCATCTGGCCAAAGAAAAGCCAAGGATTTTACAGTGTTTCATGGATAAAGGATCTACAAAGGCTCAAGGAGTCTGAATGGAAGAAGAAAAGGAATCAATGACAAAAAACGTAGTTTATGATAAAACCATAGTTGTACCTGAATTGTTTCTACCCACAGACCCTCGAATCATGAGTCCTATGAGGTTTCCCACATTATACCTTTCATGGCCCCTTTTGCTTCTACAAGCAAAGAAATCTTGCTACATATTGTCCTGATTTGTAACATCCTAAATAATTCATAGTCACCCTTTAGATAGCAAATGTCCTTTCTAGGAACTGGAAACCTACCAGAAGAGGTCAAGTCCCCGTTTTGTACACCAGCTTTACTTTATATGTCCCTATTGCACTTACTACAGAAGTAATTAAGTGGATGACTGGTTGCCTAATGTCATCTTCTCCTTCCCAGAATGTAATATAAAGGTAGAGACCTAGCACTCCTGATCATCACTGCATTCTCAAGGCCTAGCAGAGAATAACAATGGGTAATATATTACTAGATGGCAGGGACTTTTTGGAACCCTTCAGGTATATTAATTTACTTAAGCTTCACAACAATCTACAAGAATTCCCAAAATCATTTTCATTTTAAAGAGAAGAATGCTGAGATACAGAGGCCCCAAGTTACACAGCTAGTAACTAACAAGGTCAAGAATCAGATGCAGGCAGATGGGCATCCTGAACACCTATGCCTCCTTGTAGTATCCCTTGAATATCTGAATAACTATTTGAAGAATGAGAAAAAAAAAAAAAACACATTAGCAACAAAATGTGTGCTTGCCATAAATTAAGTGCAGCAGAGACAGGCCCTCAACAGCTGTCGCTCATCATTTCATGGTCACCTGACCATAATAGATGCAGCAGAGTCCAGTGTCATCGTGGAAACACTAGGCACAAAGCTCCATAGATACCATCATTAGAAATTCAATTATAATGATATCTGCAGAATAACAGACTATTTGAAACTTTCTATTTCAGTGACAGAAATCTGAAATTAAAAGATTTGGAGTAAACACATAAATGATCTTGCGATACATATATTCATTCACTCTAATGATAATAACTGACCAACCATGCAGCCCCCATCTCTTTTCATGCTCCTATTTCCTGTTAAAATCAGCTTTAAAAGAGGGTTTGCAATTGCAAACAAGTTGTGCAGAATAAACAAGCCATTATTGTAATGAGGATGATTCTTGCTGAAGCTTATTTTTAAAAGCCAAATTATAGACTCCCAGTCTAAATTGTATCTGGTTTTTATGTTACTTGCTTTCAGATTTAGTCCTTATTTGCATTTTGTCTGACCTACTAGTTAGAGCACAAGTTCACAGAGCCCCCTTCTGAAGCTGTAATGAGCTTAGGTAATAACCACCACATAATTGTATTCAACTGCATACAAGTGTTTGCTTTTTACTGTTGTGTGTCTGCCTCCGAGATTTTTATGATGCAACTATGCATTGCTAAATTTTCAAGTTGCCAGCCTTGCTTGGCTATTTTTGCTATGTTTCACATTTAAACTGCTTAAGTACATAACTGGATGTATAAAACAGCCAGGTTTTCCAAAGTAGAAAATTACTGTTACTTAAATGGCAGAATTTCTGCTCTGTGGTTTCCTATTTCCATGCCTTGCCTCAGCTCCTTATCTTTTTAACCATCTGTTTCTTTCTGGCGGCCAGTGACAGGGAGGCAAGCAACTGTATCTGCATGACTATGTGGTTTGACATCTGGTATCTAAGTCCAACTGTGGCATTTATTGGTGAATTGTTTAACTATGAGATCACATTAGTTACTCTTGCATATCTCTGTTCATTTTCTTCAAGTCTGCTCATGTTAGGAGTGCATGCAAATTCTGACATGAGTATGCATGTTTTCCTGTAGGTTGGGTAGAATTTCGCTGTGTGCATATGACAATCTTTAAATAACAAAAATTAATTATACAAGAATTAAAGTTGAAGTTTATAGATATAACAGGAAGTGAGACACACATAGCAATGTGGGTATGATTTTCAGTAGTGTTAAGTCAACTCTTACTGAACAAATTCAGACTGTTCAAAGCAGGACATCCATCTATCTTATAGGACATAAAGATACTATTGATCCAGAATGAGTTGGAAAATCATGCTATCCTCCAGGAATTTTCCAGTTGGAAAATCATGCTTTTCAGGAAAATCATCCTGAAAAGAAAGGATTGCAACTGTCTTATCTTTCTTTTGTGACTAAAGGTATTCATTTGGGAAAAGATTAACTAGAATTAGGGTATAGTAGGAAATCCCAGGACCTAAGAAAGACCAACATACCAAGAAATGAAATAAGGGCTCAGGAGTAAGCACTACTCATTGAATACATACCTTACAAGTTTCAGAGACATGACCTTCCTATCAATATGACTTGTGGGTTTTTTTTTTTTTTTTT
>PVJA010036728.1:0-20879 GCA_004027025.1 Myocastor coypus
AGAGTCACCCAGAGAAAAACATTCCCTCAGGCTTTCACAGAAAGCAAAATAGCCAAGCATTGGTCGTGACTCATCCCGAAGGCTGACACTAACAACAGTTCTACAAAGTACTGTCTATGGTGTCAAACTTAATCCTGAGGGGATTTGACCCTGGAAGATACCAAAAAAAAAAAAAATGAATGTTTAGTTATACAGGTCTTGCTTCGACTTGCCCTTGACCACCCAGCAAGAAAAAAAAATCCTTAATTAAAATGCATGGAATGCAGAGCTAGATTGGTGAGATGAGCTTTAGGAGGCTTAGATTCAATAGCCTCCAACATCACAAACTTCATTGGTGGCCCACTGCAGTTGCAAAACCTTTGACTGTGTGTGTATCTGCTTCCTCTTATTCCAAAGAGAAATATATTCTTTCCTTTTTTTTTTCTAAGCAACATCAATAGGGAGGTGGGTCATGCCCACACACTGTACTCTGTAGAATGATTGTGAGGACAATATGCAATATGTCAACTTTCAAAGAAAAGAAAGGGGAAAAGAAAAAAAAAAGTAATGTGAATTTAGAAAGGTTACTGTTTAATTGTTTGATCAATCTTATATACTTATATGTATTAATCTAAACTGATCTGATGATGAAAATATGTAATATAACCACTGTTAATTTTAAACAATAAAAAATTGGAAAAAAAAGCATCAATGAGGAGAATAAAGAAACCACCCACAGAATGGTAAAAAGAATATGCTAGCTGCTCTTTAGACAGAGGGCTAATATTTACAATATATAAGGAACTAAAAGTAATGCCAACTAAATTTAAAGATTAAGTAAAGAAATACACAAGAGAAAGATAAAATTTACAGAGGATGAAATACAAATGGTCAACAAATATGTGGAAAAAAATTTTCATCGCTAGTCATTAGATAAATGCAATTTGAAAGAGTCCTAGATTCCATTTTACATAAGAAAGAATGAAAATCAGGTAATCAGACATTAACAAATGGTAATCAGGCTGTGATGAAAGGGTGCCCTCCTGCATTGGTGTGGAATGCAAACTAGTACTATGGAAATCAGTACTGAGATTTCTCTGAGAGCTGATATTAGAAATTTCACATAGCCGAGCTATTCCCCTGCTTGTTTTATTCCAGAAAAATTTCATTATGTATATATATATATATATATATATATATATATATATATATATATCAGCAAACTTTGTGATAGTTAAATCCCAGTAACAGCCTGTTTGCCTGCCAACAGAAAACTGAAAAAAGAAGATGAGGTATGTACATATAGTGGGACTACTCATCTACAAGGAGTGGCACATTTGAGATATTTGAAGGAAAGTCAATATATTTACGAAATGTAATGACTAGTGAAATATACTGGATTCTCGAGCTTAAATATCATATGCTATCTCTCATTTGAGTCAGGCAAATTTCAAACAAATAATATAATATCCGATAGATAGAAAGGGACCAAAGTTATGCTCTCTTGCAATAGGGAAGTAGTCCAAAGGAATAAGGTTGAGGAGGAAGGGAAGAAGAAATTAAAAGAAAAATGACATATCACATTCAGAAACATAATAATTCCAATTAATGTAAATAATATGTGCCTTAGCTTGCACTAAAACAAATAATATGAACAAGTGTGGAAAAGGGGATTGGAGAACCAACTGATTGTAATGAAGTGGGCATTATAATATACAGATTAAAGATTTAAAAATTCTATTATCATATATTTGTGATAATAAACAGATTTATAATTTTTCACATTTATATTTTATATAGTAAATTTAAATATAGATATAAGCCAAAACTGCAAAAATTAAAGATTTTACATTTAATTACACAGGTGCTTGTAACAAACATCTTTATTTCTTCATATGTCTTGAGGATCCTGCAATAGACCCTTTTATTTCACTCAGAAGAACCATTTTTAGGATTTCTCTTAGCAAATATGTGCTGTTTTGAAGTGTCCCAGGCATTGGAAATGTCTAGTGGTGCTTCATTTTTGAAAAATGATTTTTTCCACACACATAATTTTTAGCTGATGTTTTTCTACTTTCAATACTGTAAGTTTATTATCCGAGTCCTTTCAAGCTTCCATATTTTTTCCTCAGAAATTTGCTATTAAGGGCCAGCCAAATAGCTCAGCAGATTAAAGCACTTTTTGAGGCAGATGCAACAGATGGGGTTGGAACTCAGCCTGCAATACCGGCCTTGCCCACTGGGGGTGGTTGTGACTGGGTATGGTAGGATGTTGCCTGTGATCCCAGCTCTTTGGGAAATCTGAACACAGGTGGATCTGATTTTCATTGTGAGATTCTGTGGACACTTAATAACACACACACACACACACACACACACACACACACACACACACATGCAAAAAGAAATTGGCTATTAATCTTACATTTGTACATGACATAAGTCACTACTTTCTGAATTCAAAATTCTGTATTGATCTTTCTATAACTGGATTATGATTTGGCTAAGTATTTATGCTTATATTTATTCTTTTGCTGTTTGTTGAAATTTTAAACTGTGTGGATTTATATCTTTCACTAAATTTGTGAAATTCTTGATCTTAACGTCTTTAAATATATGTCTGCCCCATCTTCTCTATATCTCTCTTCTCATTCAGAAATTATTGCTATTAAAACACCAGTAATTCTCACAGCCCCATAGGTTTTCAGCTGCTACTTCATAGACAGTAATTTGTTTTCTTAAAAAAATATGTATTCATTTTAATGGGGGGGGGGGAAAAGCAATGAAACAGTTTCAAAACAAGTTAGTAAGATACTTGCAATAATTGATACATTGCATATTGTTTTTTTAATAATAGTTGTTCAGAGAACAAGATATCAACATCATATCTTGTTTAAACAACTTTAGTACAAACTTTTCTTCTCAATGAACTAGGAAAAAGTAGTTATATATCTATCCTAACTATTTCTATATATATTTCTCTCCAAAATGGTTCTTCATTGATAGCCCCCTTTTTGCTTTCTTTTATCACAGATTAGTGTTCCATTGCTATTAGAGAAACTGTATTTAAAGCAGTCTTTGCAATACACCGAATTTCAGATTTGGAAATGTTTTCCTGTGCAACTTGAATTTGTCATCAAAATTCTTTAGTTAGTTTTTGTTTCAGTTACAGTACTTCTGAACAGTGAATTTTAGTTATTCCATTTGTAATTTTTTTTTTGGTGGGACCAGGGTTTGAACTCACGACCTTGCACTTGCCCAGCAGGCACTTGTGCCTCGGAGCTATCTCCCCAGCCCCTTTGTAATTTTTCTACTGATATTTTTGTCTTCATGATTTTTGTTGGCTTCATTAGTATAACTAATACAGTTGATTTATAGTGTTAGCATAGCAAATCTAATTTCTGTACTTACATAAGGATGGCTTCTATTAATTTTTTGTATATGTTACTTTTTTGTTGGATTTGAGGATTGTGCACTTCAAAATCTTTGTATACAATATGGTATTTCATTAATAAAGTGTTATAATTACTGAAACTAAATGCTTAGCCAAACACATTATCTATTTAACAAAGAAAATGTTAAATAATATCACTCACATATAGAATCTAATATAGTCAACATCATAGAAACAGGTAGTAAAATTATTGCTGAGGCTAAGATAGGATAGTGATGGCTAAAATATGTACTTCAAGTCATGCAATTTAAAGAGATGTAGTAAGAACTATAGTGCCTATAAACTAACCATACTGTAACATACATGCTACATTTTCTAGAAGAGCAGATTCTAACCGTTCTTACTACATGTGCTAAACTATAACAATAATAAAGATAATAGGACCAAAATTTAGGGGGTATTTGATATGTTTATTATCTAAGTGGCAGCAATAATTTTGGGGTTACATGATTAAATGTAAATGGATGAATTGTATATATAAATATGTACTATATACACTTATATACATATATAGTCATATATGTTGTACTGGAATATAACAGTTTTTCACAAGTAAAACAGATAAAAACTGTAATGTCTGGCATAGAATATGTACATGTACCACATGAAATAGAGGGAAAAAAATCGTCTTTCTATACTTTAGTTTTGTTATTTTTTTAACATATTATGGCCGACTCAGCTTGCCCTGTGGGTGGGGCTGGTGCAGCATATGGTGCCAGGGATCAAACCACAATCCCTGAACCGCGTCCCTTCAGTTGCATAAGCTTGCCGGAACAGGAGCTTTAGATTGTTGAGCAATCACATCAGCCTGAGTGTTTTTGTTGTTGCTGTTTGTTTCTTTGTTTTATGGTAACAGGGACTGTACCCTGAACCTTGTACTTGCAAGGGAGTGGCTTATGCTGCTGAACTATATCCCTGGGCCTCTATAATTTAGTTTTAAGAAGGTATTCTAATATTTATTAAAATTAATTATAAAACATACTTTTGCTTTTAAAATAACAAACGTGTGTGTGTAATTCTGACAATTATATTCTCTGGAAATCTATTTTATACATGAAATCAAAGAGCTAATTTATATCAGGAATATATTGCATAATTTTTAATGTTCTTACTCAGAAAGTAAGAACAAGTTTTTACATGATCTGAAAAGTTTACTGTTATTATCCCGTTTTGGGTTAGAAGCAGGAAAATTTATGTCTAATACATCATAGAGCTCCTGGAGAAAATATAGTTTAAGAGCTTGGGAAGTCAAATAGATTTTTTATTAATTATGATTGACCATAAAATTACTTTGTATATGCTCCCAAATTTCAATCACTAAGTAAGTGGAACTAATTCAAAACGATTATACATTCAATTTTAGCGTTTAGAAAATAAATAAAAATCATTTTCTACAGATACAGGCATCATATATATTTAGAAATTATAGATTATAGATTATAAAGCCACTAGATGTCAAAATATTCAGAGAATTTCAGATGCAACTCGAAGTATCTTAATGTTAATGCACAGCGTTAATACAAATTTCCTTCACTTGCTACATCTCTAAATACCGCATTTTTGGTGTGCATTTCCTTTATATTTGCCTGATTGTATGAAATTCATCCAGATTTTCATTGAACTAATTCTTCCCTTTTGATCAATTTTGATATTGTATTTATTTATAAATAATTCTTATGAGAAATATCTTAACTTCCCTTCTTAATTTAGTAAAGCTTCTGGTTCACATCAATTTGATGAAATAATTTTATCCT
This sequence comes from Myocastor coypus, assembly GCA_004027025.1. Lineage (NCBI taxonomy): Eukaryota > Metazoa > Chordata > Mammalia > Rodentia > Myocastoridae > Myocastor > Myocastor coypus. The sequence goes on from PVJA010036728.1 coordinate 5,188, forward strand.
TTTTTGCAATTGTCAATGCACTCACAGCTATCCACTAAATGCTTTCCGTAGTATAAGGTAAAACATTTTGTGAGAAAATGCCACAAAGCAATCAGAACACAGATAATGTTGGCCACCGTATTATTTGGCATATTTACTAACTCCTAAGGCTAATATTCTACTTTGTATGCAAATGCTTTTAGCATTTTATCAGTAGATGACATTCATGCAAAAGTCATTATACTCAAAATAGTTTAGGGAATATTGTATGTAAAGACTTTTATTTGTTTCTTTATTTTTTTCCATTTTAATCTATATATATATATCTATATATATCTATATATATGTGTGTGTATATATATGCAGTAAAAATGCAAAATTCAACACTTTTTGCTTTTCCATTCTAAAATTGAATTATTTTGTCATAATTTGATCACATCCATGAAGACTATTTTTGTTACCGTTGTCATATAAATAACTAGAGTGATTGCTTTTGACTAATACTCTATATTTTATTTCATATCAATATTTCCTTCTTTATACTGATGATAAATACTCTTTGTAATTTTAAATTTTGTCCATTAATCAAAATGTGTTTTATAATATTTAATATATTATGACTTATAGCACTTATTCATTCATTTATCTTTGTTATTTCAAATTTGTATTCACCATTTTCTTCCATGTTTATCATCTATAGTAGCAATGGTTCACCTTTTTCTACACTGTACCTGCTGGCTTTTCAAGTCCTGTTGCTTTCTTTGATTCACTATAGTAATTATGACTTATGATATGACTTTAGTAATCACTTCAAATATTATGACATTTAGTAGCATCATATGTCAAGGTGCAAAGAAAATGTCAGTAGAAAATATTAGCATAACTATTAGCAAAAATACTAATAATCATGTCTCAGTTAATCTCCTCTCATTGCTGGAACAAATGCCTGACACCCAAAGTGAAGGAAGGAAACGTTTACTTAGTTCATTGTTACTGGAGGTTTCAGCCCATATTCATTTGGCTCCATAGCATATGGCAGAGAACAACCTTTCATGGCATTGGCAAAGAGCAAAATAGCAAAATTTAGGATTAGCAGCAACAATGACTACATAGAACAAATCTTTCTCCCTTAAATTGAATTTTGGCTATCACCCTAGAAAGCAAGTAGTATTCACACACATAATCCCAGAAGCACTCATGTCCATAATCCCAGTGGATCATGAATTAATCTCAAACTCTAGAAGTCTGCCCCATGATTGCATGAGGCTTTGGGGGGACCCCTAGACAGAAACCATAAGATTTCACACCTGGATCCCAAAAGACTCATGCACACTCCTTTATTCAGAAGACACTTTAGTCCACTTCTAAGAGATGCGAAAGTCCTAACAGTTTCAGCATTGCTGAAAAGCCCAAGTCCAAAGTTTCCTCCAAGGTCGAATGCAAACTCTTAGTTGTGAGAAAAGGAAATTTAAACACTTCCAACATTCAGTGGCACAAAACAAACATTACCATTCAGGAAGGTACACGCAGTGTTGGGAGCAACACAAGGACAAAATCCAGCAGAGCAAATGTTAAATCTTGCAGTTCCTTGTGGAACATCTGATGCAATTCGTGGCAAATTGTGAGCTCCAAAGGCCTTACATGGCTCTGCCTCTATGGTACTTTTGTTGGTAGCTTTTGTGGCTTTTCTTAGGCACTCCTAGCAGTTTCACTTAGATGATCCATGTTCCTGGCTTTTCTAAACTTCTAGGGTTTCCACTGAGTCGGCCTCTCGCACACAGCTTCACACACTCCTCTTTCAGGGTCAGACTGTATGGCCTCCCAAGTCTTCTTCTTAAATGTAGGAGGAAGCCTTCCTAACCTCAGAACACCTTCATTCTGACTATGAATAGAACCAATGCCACATGGAAGATGCCAAGGCCTTTTATTGGCTAAAGTAGTAGCCAGGCTTCCTTCTCTCTTCTCTTTATAAGATGAATGCTTCGACTGCTGAAGACACTGACCCTGATTCTGAGGAAACATTCTCCATGTTGGTATGATTCTTGAACCTTGTGTGGTCACTGCCACCATTCTGGAACATGTGACTTTCCTTCATAGCAAAGGCCCTCTCCCTTTGCAATTCCGAAACTGCAAACATTGAAGACCTGCTGTGATGCCCTCAAGTCATGCTTACCATTACCTTGCTACTTTCCAGCAATGGAGATTCTCTGAGCTCTGTATTTGTAGTCCACAGCTTTACTGGAGCTTACTTTCTGGCCAAACACAAAACATTATGTACTATCGTGCTGAACTCTTTTCTGTTGACTCTCAATGTAAATCTTACTGAAAACCCCAAATAATAACCATGCATCTCCCTCAATATTTGGCTACTTTGAAATTTCTTTTGAAATATTAATCAGTCCACTATGTTAGTTTTAATCTCTGGCAAAGTCTTTGGACATGAGCAAAATTCAGGTAAATTTTTTGCCAAGCCAAAAAAGATATCCTAATCTGATTCTCCCAACAATGCTGGCTTGGGTCCCAGCAGCTCTCACAGTGGGGGAACAGCAGTGGTCAAACTACAGAGCTCTGGAAGACCCCATGCACCTTAACCTACAGCTTCTGAATTCCCCCCCATGCCATAAAAATTCCCAAGAGAACAACAACTGACATGGTCAGTTCTGCTGATAACCCACTACTATGTGGGACTATTGGACTATATTGGGAAAATGTCATGAATTCATGCACCTACAATATTTGAATGAAAATGGAATATCCACTTCTGACAAAACAAATCCAATAAGGGGGATATAAATGAAGGCCCATTTTGTAGTGAAAAAAAAATTGGATTGATATACAGCTACTTTCTTTTATTTCAATGGGAAGAAAAATTTGTACTAATATAGATTAGACAAGACATCATGTCTGCATCTTATTTTCTGAATAACTAATATGAAGACAACAATACACAATGCATGAATTACTGAAACGGTCCTACTAACCTGCTTGGAAACTGTCCCATTGCTATTTTTTCTAATTAAAATTAACAAAATATATTTAAAAACCCAATAATAAACAAATAAATAAATAAGCCAAGAGGAATGTCAGCTCAGCAAAAAGGGTGACAGAGAAGGAGCCCTAGAGGAGATCAGCAATGTTGTCAGCTAAACCTGTCCCAGCTAAAGTTGAAACAAAGCCCAAAAAGGTAATGGGAAAGGATAAATCTTTTGACAGAAAAGTGCAAGCAAAGAGAAAAGAGGAGCCAAGGGAAAACATGCTGAAGTGGCTCATCAAGAAACAAAGGAAGATTTACTTGCTGAAAACGGAAAAACTAAAAATGAGGACAGTGTAGCTTCTGATGAAGCAGAAGAGAAAGAAGCCAAGTCTGATTCATCACACACCGTGTCTTATCAATGCTCCCTGTCTCCCTTCTTGGGCACTCCAGAAGAATATTTTTCGCAACTATTTTGTGGATGCAAGTTTTGTTGTAGCTCTAGAAACATTTTTTAAAAAGAGGAAATCCAACCTCATCTTATTTTTTAAGTGTAAATGATCTTTTTTAGAGGTGACACCATTGTCTGCTTTTTTTATTTTTGGTACCATCACATATGGTGGAATATTGAATTAGGCAAGCTTTGACTGTCTTATATCAGATTGACATTCTATATTTGGGGATTAGTTTTACATCCTGCAATGCAAAACATACTTAACAGCAATTTGGACTTACAGTCATGTATCTAGTATGTCTCAGATACTTTCAATGACATCTATTCCCATGTTTTTAGTGGAATTGTTTCCTTTTTTGTGTAGCTCCAATTTATAGTGATCCTCCTGTTTCCTGCCTCCCAAGTTCTGGGATTACAGGCAAGCACCACCATGCCCAGACTCTATCAACTCCTCAGAGCGTCCAAGAGTAGGGATAGCACTGCTGCCGGGGCCAGGAACCAAACCCAGGCCTCTGCACATCCTTAAGCAAGTGCTTAGTCCACTGAGATATACTGCTGGCCCTGAATTATTTCCTAGAGAGAGCTACTTCCTAATTCTTGCCCTGTCGAAAACATGTGAACTCTCTATCATCTTTGATAGTGGTAGTCTGGTTTGCCTCATTTTGTTAATGCGCTATGAAACATCAAAAATTTGAGTATGTATTGTATTGGATACAAAATTTTGAATTGGTGGCACTTAAGTAACAGTTTGTCAGCATTTGAATATGCTGATACTTAATCCTCTTACAGAAAGTTAGCCTCTAAACTTGAAGCCGAAAAGTCACTGGAATAAGTGAAATACATTACATGGCTCTTTTGGCATGTGTATTAATTGTGTACAAAGTCAATCTTCTACTGTTCCTTAACGCAATAATAAAATCTCAAATATTAAAGACAAAAAAAGATATCATCTGGAATCCAACAACCAGTGCAGTCCTTTCCAGCACAAGCTTTCCCAGCCTAATCTTTACAGGTAATTTTTTTTCCAGCTTTCTAGTTTTCTCAGCCCTGAAAAGAATCTCCGCTACAAAAGAGCCAAAGGCAATCTAGCTTTGCACTTGTGGATAATCCTGCAAATCTTTCCTGCCTCTTCTCATAAGTTATTTTCAAAAACTCATAATCCACATGCTCAGGTTTAGCCACAGCAATGATTCCAGTTCTCTGGTAACAAATTCTGTCTCAGTTACTCTCTCCTTACTGGGACTAACACCTGACAGGAAAAATGAAGGAAGGAAAGATTTGCTTAGCTCATAGCTACAGGAGATTTCAGTCCATACTCAGCTGGCACCAAGGCAGCATGGCTCATGGCAGAGAACAACCTTTCATGGCAGTGGCAATGTGCAAGAGATCAAAATGGAGGAGTAGTAGCAACAGTGACTACAGAGAGCAAATTTGCTCACCTTAGATTGCATCCAGACTATCATCCCAGGCTGGGAGTAGTGTTCATACCCATAGTCCCTGTGGATCATGAGTTAATCTCAAATTCTAGGAGTCTGCCACATTATTGCACAGGGCTTGGGGGTGACAAATAGTCACAAATAATAACAAATCATCGTATTAATTTTACCTAAATTTGCTTACACTCCATGATCTATATTATATAGTACTTTAAAATGAACAAAAATGATCTTAAAAACTTTATGAGCTTCACTATTTTGTGACCATAAGTATAGGTACTTTGTGCCTTGCTAAATGATCACCTAGAGATTATTATTGTGAATATTACTAAAATTGGCACAATGTTGAAAGGTATTGTCTCTAGATATATTAAAAATAAACTGATCAATACTTTTTAAAATATAGAACTCTTTGCAGTTACCCATAAATTCACAACTATAGGACAAAGCAATCTATTTTTCTCTTTCTTTCTTTCTTTCTTTCTTTCTTTCTTTCTTTCTTTCTTTCTTTCTTTCTTTCTTTCTTTCTTTCTTTCTGCAGTACCAGAGGTTGAACTTAGGACCCTGTGCCTGCCAGGTAAGCAGTTATTCTACTGTGCTATCTGCCAGGCCCTAAATCACTCTATTTGTTAACTGGATATGTATGTATCTATCAAAAGTTAATGATGTGCATCCAACATAAAATGACAGCTGATGAGACTAGGTGTCATGGACCTGCCTGTAATCCTAGTGCTTGGGAGGCTGAAACTAGGAGGATCGCTATGAATCCAACCTACACAATGAGACCCTATAGACCCAGTACTAAATATATTTAAAACAATGAAAACAGATATATACAAGCAATTTCTTCCTCATACTGACTCCTTCAAATCTTTCCTTAAAAATACAAACATTAAGATATATATTTATGTAACTATTCAGGATAACTTGGAGAGTTGTACTGCTGATTCCTGCTGGCCTAGACAGGGGAGTTAGTACTGCATACTATTTTTCTCATCCTTTTTACATTCTTTTAACTTCTCTTGTACTATTTTTTCATGCTTATATCGGCTAATTTGAAGAACTAACTTGCAGACAAAATTATGCAATATAGCAACCATTGTTGAGCCCCTATTGTTTTGTTTGGTAAAGTTCTGTCGAGTTTGTAATTTTTATATACAAATTTGTATTCTGTTTGGATAATAAAATAGGTACCTTATATATCAATTGCTAATTCACTTTGCCTTCCCATTGTTGTTATTGCTCAGACTAATGTATAATGCTTCACAGTTTTAGGTTGTATTTCAGGAAGTTGATGCAAAATATTTTCTTCTGTTTTCAATTGCTTTTTCTTAACAACTACATATTATCACCTGGCATTCATTCAGTGTCATGACTACCCACGTGGAATTTCAAGAAAAGTAAAGCTGCTGGGTGAGTTCTGAAGTATTTTGGAAATCCTCATATGAAAATGAAACCAAAGTGTAAAATCATTTTCTGTTGTTTTCTACAGTCAAATTTTCAGTGTGCTCAACTCAGGTATTTGTAAGACATTTGATACCAATATTTTTTCATTTTGTTTCTACCTCTGCAAAGGATGGAAAAGTCTTTCTGGGAAGATTCATGTCAAGTAGAGCACTTAGCAAAGTACTTCAAGTCTTGCAAGAAAATAAAGTCCAACCCAGACTGATATGCCATGTAAAACTATCCTTCAAGTTTAATAGAGGAGTGAAATACTTCCATGACAAAAAACAGAAACACTAAAGAAATTCATGAAGACACTAAAGCACCTGCTTAGGCAGGCACAGGGACCAAGGTTCAATCCCCAGGACTGTCCCCCCCAGGGTACAAAGACACTGAGACAGACTGGGAGTGGTGGTGCATGCCTGTAATCCATGCATTTGCTAGGCTGTTAACAGATGTCACTATGAATCTAGTCTGTATAGTTAGACCCTGTACTAGGAACATAAAAAAGAAATAGGATAAAATAAAGAAATTCATGATTACCAACCCAACTGCAGTGGTTCATACATTGTGTCAACTTGGCTGGAAGCCTCAGTAGCCTGGTTCCCTGGTGGTGGGAGCCCCGGCCTGCGGTACAATTGGTTCCTCCCTGGAGCGTTACCAGGGCCTGCCTAGAATATGACGGTCTCCTCTCCAGAGAGGGATCAAGGTCCCATGCTGTGGTATGATTGGTTTCGCATTAAGGCACAGTAGGCCCACGTCACAATGACTGAGCACAAAGAAACTTTTTAAAGGGCTGAAGGAGTCAAGACTTCACTTCATTGGAGAAGCTTCTGTCTTCGCATTTGGCCTGGACTTCATCATCTGGCTTGCAGCGCAGACTCTTCAGCCCCAAGCTTGGATCTTTTACCATCCATCACAGACTCTTCAGTGTCCGTTACAGACACTTCAGTCTTCCAGCGCAGACCCATCAGCTGACCGATAGAGACTTACATGGAGTGCTGCAGTGAAGTCCAGACCTCAGGATTGAATTCTTCAGTCCGGAGCATGCAGACGCCCTCTGCACGCTTTCTCATCTGACTCTGTGGCTGGCTATTGTAAGCCCATCTTATAATTCCTTATATATTGTATATTTTGTGTTAATATCCATTCCTTATATCTTTTCTGTTCCTCTAGGTAAAACATTGACTAATACACCAACACTACATACACTACTAAAAGATATTCTAGAGAGGGATTAAAATGACTAAGTGTCCATGAGTGAGAACAGAAAGAAACCACCAAATAAGAAAAAAAAATTAAACACAGTGGAAAAATAGGTAACCAAGAACAGTAAAATAATGTGTCAAATGTAAGTTAATACACCTCAATTATAACCACCAATGTAAATAGATGGACTCAATTTACCAATTAAAAGAAATAGGTATAATGCATTAAGAAACAAAATCTAATAATATACTGTACACGAGAAACACATTTAACTCATAAAGAATTTATTAGGCAGGTAGAAAACAATATTACATGCCCCAGGTGCTCAGCAAAAAGCGGTGGTAGCAATCTTGTTCCAAGACAATCAGAACTTCAAACCAGGAATAATCAAATATAATATAGAAGACTACTACATGGTTAGGCAAAAATATAAGAGGAAGAGACAACAGTCATAAATATGTATGCACCAAATATGGGAGCACCTAATAATGTAAGAAAAATGTAAATGTACATAAACATTCTAAAAACCAATATTGCAATCTTATCAGGAGATATTAACAACCCTTTGTCCCAAAAAGATAGGTCAAACAGAAAAAAGTTAGTGAAAAGATAGCAGAACTAAATCAGACCTTCAAACAAATGGATTTGTAGGCAAACAGAGTGCTCCACAGAACAGCATCTAAATATACATTCATTTCAGCTCCACATGAGATGTTTTCTAAAATATGTCGCATACAAGTCTATAGTTCATGCTTAAGTATGTTGCACTTTCTTTTTTTTATTTTTTTACTTTATTTTTTTTTTCTTGTTTCCGAACTTTTGTTTGTTTGTTTATTTATTTATTTTTATGGCCAGCTGAGCCTGCCCTGAGGGCAGGGCTGGCGCAGCATGTGGTGCTGGGGATCGAACCGTGGTCCCTGCAGTCGCCTAAGCTTTCCTAAGCAGGTGCTTTAGACCACTGAGCCATCCTGCCGGGCCCCTGCACTTTCCTTCTTCATTCATGTCCAGATTTATTGCACTGTGGTGAGATAATATACGTGGAGTAATTTCTGTTTTCTTCCATAGTCTCCCTTCCATACTATCTGACCACAGTGCAATGAAACTAGAAAGTAATGAAAAAATGAAAACATAAAACCCCATAAACAAAGGAAATTTGATATCACCCTCCTGAGGAACCAATGGGATACAGACAAAATTAAACAAGAAAGTAAACAGTGCCTACATACAATGAAAACATGAGCACAATTTATTAGAATTTCTGGGATGCAATGAAAGCAGTTCTTAGAGGAAAAATTATAGTTGTGAACTCAGACATTATGAAAACAGAACAGAAACAAATAAATACACTAATTGTGCACCTCAAGCTTCTAGAAAAAGAAGAGCAAAATAAGTACAAAGCCCAAAGACAGGAGGTAATTATAAAGATTAGAGCAGAAATTAAAGCAATTGGGATGAAGAAAACAATACAAAGAATTAGTGAGTCACAAAGATGGTTCTTTAAAGACTACAAGTGACAAACCCAAAGCTAACATCAGGAAAAAGGAGAAAGAATAAACTCCAATTGATTTTTTCACATATTTATTTATTTTGCATATATGACATTGGAAATCTTAGAATGGACAAGAACTCTTGTACGTGGGTGAAATTAGTAAAAATACTGTGGAAATTAGGATCAATAATAGCTGCTTTGAAACTATTACTCTCACAGAATCAAAGACACAAAAGAGGGAAAGATTCCTCAGTAGGTCCAAATTACAGAAATTTAATCAGGAAGATAGACAGCTTTAAATAACCGAATATCAGCCAATAAAATTCATAATGTAAGGGCTGGGTAAGTAGCTCAGCAATTTAAACTGCTTGCAAGAGGTGCAGGGACCAAGGGCTTGATCTCCGGGCCTGCTGTGCAAACCCCACTCCCAGGGCATACTAAGACCCAAATGAGACTAGGCATGCTGGTGCACAACTCTTTTCCAAGCTCTTGGGAGGCTGTAAACAGTTGGATCACTAAAAGTTTGTGCTAGTAGCCAGACACTGAACACACTGTAGACTCTTCCCTAAGAGATATAAGACATTAAAAACGTAAGCATCATACCGTAGTGATATTTGTGCACCTATGGTTATAGCAGCCCGATTTGTAATAGCCAAATCTTGGAAACAACCAAAATGCCCATCATTTGAAGAATGTTTGAAAAAGATGTGTTATTTTTATACAATGAAATATTACTCAGCTATAAAGAATGATAAACTGGAAGACTTCATATATAAATGGATGTATATTGAACATATACTAAGTGAAATAAGCCACACCTACATTTGTAAATATTGTATAGTCTCCCTAGTGTAAGAACTCTAAAGAATAAATAAAAATGGAAAAGAATAACAAAACTGAATGGAAATCAAAGACTTATGGATTAAACAACAAAGTGATTGGAGGCGAAAAGAGAAGAAACATAGCAGCAGAAAACCATGCACTTATGTACAGGATCAATCAGATATTGGTCCTAAGAACCTTCAAAAGGTTTTTTCACATTTATCATAGCAACATGCAACACTAAAACTATGCTTAAAATGCCTATCATTCTGGCGTTTTAGATGTGTATTACTTCTAATGTAAACTCAATTATTGCTACACTCTCAAGTAAATGGTTGTTTAACAAAAGCAAAGAACACAAAAGGGTATTAGTTGAGAGTAAGAGAATAGGCAAAATGCGGTAGGCTTGACAGGCTACAATTTTGTACATCCTTGGATTTCTAAATGTCTGCATAAAAATGTGTAACTGCTTTCATCACATTCTTTAGATATTTATTAGAATATCAATGATTGATGGAAAATACAAATTTTAATCTAAGTCTAAGATGTTTGATATTCAGAAAGACAGTGATGTTAAGCTCAGTTACCTAAGTTATAGAGTAATAGTAGCACTTGCTCTATTCAAATACTTCTGCAAATCTATACTAATTACAATCAAATTGAAAAGACATCCCACCCGTTTGATTTTTTGTTGTTGTTGTTTTATTTTTTGTTACTTTTAATTCAGAGGATACAGAGTATATGTAGATCAGACTTGTAGTGATCCTCCTGTCATCAGTCTCCCAAGCATTGGGATTATAGGCAGATCCCACCACCCCCAGTGTCATTTGACTTCTCACTATACCCTGGTCAAGGGTCGGCACAACATGCTTGGGAGTAAACACCTGCTTCAGTCAGTGTTCTATCTAAGGAGGTACTTTAGCTCACTGAGCTAGCAGGCTGGCCCTACAACCCAGAAATTTGGAAAACAAAATTAATCAATAATCACTCAGACAAAGATCTTCTATGTAGAATATAAATTTTAAAAATGTAAGGACCCAAAACATAAAGACGCTATCCAAAAATGGGCATCTGAGATGCATATAACCTTCGCAGATGAAGAAATATAACAGGCCAATAAATTCAGGAAAAAATGCTCCACATCACTGGCCATTTGAGAAATGGAAATACCTCAACAGCATTCAGATGCCATCCCATCCCTGAAAGAATGGGTATCATAAAGATACTCACTAATAACAAATGCTGGAGAGGCTGCAGTGAAAAGGAACCATTCTCCATTGCTAATGGGAATTTAGACTGGTACAAACACTAGAGAAATAAGTGTGGAGACTCTTCAAAAAACTAGGATTTGGAATCACATTCAATCTAGCTATCAGAAGAACTGAAAATATCATATTATAATGATCTATATGCAAAAATGTTTATAATAGCACAATTTGTCATAGGCAAATCTTGCAAAAAACTGAAATGCCCATCACCTTAGGAATGGATCACAAAGATGTCATATTTTTATACAATGGAGTATTAATCAGCTATAAAGAAGACAGACTTGAAGCCTAAACCATATTCATAAATATCATACTATCTCCCTAGTGTAAGAATCTAAATCAAACCTGAAATTTATAACTGGTCCAGTAATGGGGAAAGAAATGGAACTTAAATATTAAACAACAAGGAAGAAAGGAGAAAACATAGGCAAAAAATAGAGGAAAATATACTTATGGACGACTGAGGTGATTGTACTAAGAATTTCCATCAGTTATTTTTGAAAAACAGTAGGTAATATGTAGAATTCTCACCTTTACTAATTCTGCATGCTGATATTTGTGAGCTAAGCAACTACATTGAAGACAACGAGGTGTAATGCAAAAGCCATGCTTTATATACCTGCTATCTTTCTCTTCTAAATTTGTACCATTTCTAATTATTGCTATACTCTCTTTAAAATAATTTTTAAGAATAAAGTAATGAAAGTGAAAAAGGCAAAACAATTTAAGATTTCTTTTAAAAATGTGGTAATATTCAATCACATGTCCAGTCTTGTGTAACTATATCTGTTAATCTGAGCAACAGATTGTATAATGAAATAGATAATATATCAATCATTAGTCATCAGCCATTCTTGGTTTTAAATCTCTAACATATGTATTATTGTATGTTAGCCTGTTTGTGCGGTTTTTTTTTTCTTGCTTTTGTTTTGAATCTTCAAAATAAAAGAAAATTATATTAATAATGTAAAAAAACTTCAATGAAACATTCTTAAATGGTTCTATTTAGAAATATATAGGAATATTGAGGAGATAGTTAAAAGAGAGTACCATCAGTATGCGCTAGTTTTGTTACTAGTCAAAGATACATACTCTGGCTCCCTTTGCATGAGTATCTCACTTCCCACTCTTGCAATCTATTCTCAGCATAACCTCTGCTGTTCGTCAATGTTTCCTTATATTGTCTTTGCTATATTAAACCTGCATGAGTATCTGTCTCTAGGAGACACATTCAAAGTTGCTGGTTGAATCCTGAAGTATATATATATCCTCAAAAAAGAAAAATAGTTATACCATTCTATATTATTCCAATTTTCACCTTAGTAAAATTGTCATGACATAAAATCATGATTGTATTGTGTAAGATGCTATGTCATGCTTTAAAAAATGAGAGACATACCATTTTAGGATTTACATTTTAAATGTATACTAATGAGTCTGTTCCTTAAAAAGCTAGGGTTTTTTCTAATTATATCAATAACTATATAAAACCTTAATACAGTATAAATCCAAGTTAATCCTAATAAGGATAAAAGTTAAACATAAATACACTCTATTTTGAATACATGTAAAATGTTAAGGTAGAATGAAAATAGCCCTATATAGTACTCAAAGAAAATCACTGTCAGTGAATAAAAACAGAAAATACTTAATTTCAGGCAACAGGATTGTGAAGGGCATGTATAGTCATTTCAGAAAAATAGCCATGTTAATTTCATCAAGGAACATCATAATTTTAAATGTCTCTGGTAATTATAATTGACAACATTATATATATTTAAATTGCACAGTATCACGATTTGAAATAGCTATATACTGTTAGTGATTACTATAATCAAGACAAGTAATATACCATTACCTCATACACAGTAATTTTTAATTCCATCTGCTTAGAAAGATTTTGTAATAGTACAAGTCACAAATACTCTAAGACAAAAGAAAAATGTGCTCAGCACCTCATTCTGAGAGACATTAGTGAATACCATTCTGAATGTTTTATTATATCTATACATTGATGTACTTCTGAATATAAAAAGTTGACAATAGCCATGTGTATTGTTTCATATCTTGCTGTTTCACATGATTTAATGTCCAGACACACGGTTATTTCAAATAATTCATGTGACCATTCTATTTATGTTAAGCACATACTTAATAATTTTTCATCCCCCCATATACCTTCATTATATCCTACTTTGTGCTTCTCTTTATTTCCTTTCTGTGGTCAAATAAAAGACTGTCTTCTACTTTCATATATGTGTAGATTTCACACATTAGCAAAAGTGTACAGTGTTTATCTTTCAGAAACTGGCATATTTTCACTTAAAGTGATCTTCAGCTTCATTTTTCTGCAAATAATATGATGTCATCCATCTGTATGGCCAAATAATATTCCAACATACACATATGCTATAATTTATTAATCTATTCAATAGACAAGTGGCATCTACGCTGATAACATACCTTTCATTTGTGTGCTTGTGGTTCGACCATGGTGTCTTGCAATGCAATACATCATATTACCACTGAGCAACACCTTTAGCCCAGGTCCTCTATCTTCGCTAGTTTGGATTGTGATGTAAACAGCATGGATATTCTGGGATTTCTGTAGTATTATAATTTTAGTGCTTTAGAGATAGTCCAAAGAATGTTATATCTTAGTTATGTGGAAGATGTAGGGTTTTTTTTTTTACTTGTTTTACTAAGAAATAATATTGAGATAGCTTCAAATCAGGTTAGTCAGACAGTCGCAGTAATTGATGCAATGCATATTGTTGTCTCCACAGTAGTTGTTCAGAGTACAAGATGAAGACATGATAACACTTTTGAACACTATTGCTACAAATATTTCTTCTCATTGAAATAAAAGAAAGTAGTTGCATACATAGAACAATATTCCATAATAGTAGTGGATTATTGGCAGAACTGGCAGTATCGGAAGCTGTTGACTTAAGCATTTTACAGCTCAGCGTACTAATCTGGCTTTACTTTTAATGCTGTGCAGTTAAACTTTTCTGCTGGGTGGTTAAGGTCAAGTTAAAGCAAGACCTATATAACAAAATGTGTAGTTTTTACATCTGACAAGTTCAGTCAAATCCCCCAAGGATTTACTTTGAAACCATGTATAGTGTTTGTGGAACCTAAGATTGCAGACCAAAAATTAGAAAAAAGGAAGAGTTACATGGCTAGCCAATATTTTGGATCTACCCCTTCAAGGTCAGTAAGGACTCAGGACATAAAAGACCCTGTACTGTAACATCCTATAACTTATCGATGTCCAACATTTTCTGTTCAAGGAGATTGTGGGGCCACGGAGGAAAGGGATCAATGATGTATAATGTGCCTAAGGAGAGTCACCTACAGAGAAAGCATTATCTCAGGCTTTCAGAGAGGGCAGACTAGTCAAGCAATGGCCGTGACTCCTCCAGATGGCTGACACTCACAAAACAACTAGTGTTTCTATCAGCACTATTATTAATATAGAAAGAGTAAATGAAGAGTTCTCAGAAAAAATTCTAATTTACTAGCTAAACTTGGCACTGTCTAAGAAACAAGGGTCCTGAGGATGACATCTGCAATATTTCAGGGAAATATTTATCAAACTTTATTGCTTAATTCCCTGATGTTTTATATAGAAGCTCATTTTCGAGCTACAGTCGTATTGCTAAAATTGAAAGTTGAAAATCAAGGGTCAAATATATTTTCTGCTCTTTGTATTATTTCATCTATGTCTGTAGTCTGCATACACAGTTTCACTATAGTTCACTATGTTACAGATGCATAAACTATTGATAGGAGAATCTATTTCTTAGTTATGTTTGGAGCTTGATTTTGTGGGGTGTTTATGTGAGAAAGGTAATCTTATTTCCTTTTTCCAAACTGTATCATGGTACTTTCTGATATGCGGTTAACTCTCTAATGCATTCACGATGAGCTGTTTTCTAAGTAGGCACAAGAGAGATATGAAAGTTGAAAAAGATTCAAAATCATAATATATTCCATGCATATATGAAACATAATTTCATTTCAATTTATTACTCACCTACTTTTGATCAAAGTCTTATTATCTTTTTATTCCTCGTATTGGATTTTCTACATTTTATTTCCTTGCTCTCCAATAATACTTCAAAACTTAAAATAGGAAGTCAAAGCATGATGTAAATATATTATGTAATTCTGCAGTAGATGATTCCTACACGAAACTGCCTCCCAGACTTCTACAGTTTATGTGCTATTCCTTTTTAAAACTATCAAAATCTATGTAGTAATATTTCAAAGTATTCATCAATAAGATTTTAGAATTTTAAGCTTCAAGTTTTAGCAATCTCTCATATGAAAACTCTGTTTGAGTAAAAAAGGTAATTTATGTGCTGTCTGAAAGACATGACTAAAACTCATAAGAATAAAGCAGCAATAAATGGTCATAATCTCTTTTGTCCATCCATCAAGTGATCGTTTTCAGGCATTAAAATTAAATTACATATAAATAAACTGCTGTATCACTTGTATTTTAAGATGTTAAAGAAGTTAAAAAAACTTATATATATATATATATATATATATATATATATATATATATATATTCTATGCATTCCAAAGTAAGAAGATTTTCTTACTATCT
>PVJA010036729.1:0-20894 GCA_004027025.1 Myocastor coypus
CTCTGCACTATTTTCAGATAACCATGGATTTATTAGAAATCCGTCCTGTGTAAGCCAAGAATGATCAGCACACCACATTTTCTATGTTCACTCATGCCTTCTGGGTATTTCTGGCTCTTTTTTTCTTGGCTACTGTGAATAATGTCGCAGTGAACACGAGAATCTTGACGCCATCTCAATCCTCTGATTTCAGTGCCTTTGGATATAGACCCAGAAGAGATGTGTGGTCGCCTCATAGTTCTATTTTTGCTCGTGCGAGGAAATTCCAGACCGCTTTCTCTAGTAGCTGCCTTTCACGTCCTTTCAGCACACATACAGGTTCCAGCTTTGCCCGAGCCTCTCAAACAGTCCTGATTCTGGAATTTGTCAGAAGCTGAAGGTGTTTACACACCAGTTATATTACTCGTTTGATTAAGTTATGTTGTGTGTTTGTATTCGTTTAAATATTCCTAAACCGTTTGGGTTACAATTTAATCAAGAAATCCGGAGAACACTAAAAGAGCTATTGATGTGTACAAGCTACTTGCTTCCTGTAGACCAGTATGATTTGACAAAATTAGAAAAGAGCACAAATGCCAGAGCCCTAGTGAAAGATCTGCGAGGCTGTCCCCTCGGTTGTTCTAAGTAATCCTGATCTAAGCACGCTGGGCCCGGGGCCTACCTCTCTCTCCCCAGAGGCTGATTTTGGATAATTTCTTAAACCTTCGTGACAAGCACAACGCCTGAGAGAGGATCACAGGACCGTTTAGGCTAAGCTGACGGGCTTCTGAGAATCCCAGGCTAAGGAGTTTCTGGGGCTTTGCAGAATACGCTAGAAAACAATTTATGTTTCCACTTTCTGGCTAATGCTGATAGGGGAATACAGCAACTCACAAGGGTTTGGAAACTTCTTCTGTGTTGACAATCACCTGACAGGACCAGCGATGCGTGAGAGAGCAAGTTTCTCCTTATGAAAAAAAATCTCTTTCTCTCTCTCTCTCTCTCTCTCTCTCTCTCTCTCTCTCCCCAAGATAGATGTATGTATGTATACATATATATAAATTTTAATATACAATTGAAAATAAATTTCAGTAAATTTCTTATAATTTCACTGTATAAATAAAAATACTTTAATTAAAATTAATTCATATGAAATGATTATTTCCTCAGTTCCATTAAGGAATATAATAGGAAACATATACTAGGAAAAACAGAGGGCTGGAGAGATAGCTTCGTGATCTAAGTGCTTGCCTGGTAAGTGCAAGGACTTGGGTTCAGTCCCTGGTATGGCATGCCAGCACTACATGGTGCGCAGGCCCTGGAATTCTGGGCATTCCGTGCTGCCCGCAGAAACCAGGCATGGTACTGCAGCTGTAATCTCAGCAATGGGGGTGCTGAGACAGGGCGATCTCTACGAGTCCTAGCTGCATAGTGAGACTCTGTACAAAATACATAAATAAATCGAAGATTAATAAAAGGAAAAAAAAATAAAAGATATTATTCTCCATTGTGAAGACAGAATCTAAAAGTGCAGGGGGGGCTGAGGAGATAGCTCAGAGGCACAAGTACCTGCCTGGCAAGTACAAGGTCCTGAGTTTGATCCCCAGTTACATAAAATAAAATAAAATAAAATAAAATAAAATAAAATAAAATAAAATAAAATAAAATAAAATAAAAATATAAGTGTACCTTGGCTTAATACAATTAACTTACTTTTTTTTAAAATTTTAGTTGACCTATTAGTCTGGTTTTCAATCTGAATATCTGCTAATGAACTTTATAAGTTCTCCTAAGGTTAAAAAAAAATGAAGCTGATGCTGGAAAAATGAAAGGGAATTAGAGGGACAGGAGGGAAAGAGGGGCTCGATATCTGTCACTGTCCATGGAACAAGCCCCCCACCAAGGAGTACAATTATTTCATCCTGCAAACAGGTACTAATGAAACACCAAGAGGGAAAATATATAAAGGCTGAAAATGTGTTACTGTACTTATTTATTGATGTTTTATGTGTTGGTCTTTTTGAGACAGGGTCTCTCTGTGCAGCTCAGGCTGGCCTTGAGTTCACTTTTGTAGCCCAGGCTGGTCTCGAATTCACACTGATCCTTCTGCCTCAGCCTCCCAAGTGCTGGGATTACAGGCGTGCGCCACCACGCCCGGCTGAAAATGTGTTACTTTAGTTTAATGTTAACAAGAACATCTCGGTCTCTTGGGCTCTAATTTGTGTGTGTGTGTGTGTGTGTGTGTGTGTATACAGTTTCTCATAGTATAAAGTACTCACATAAGCATTAAATAACAGCAATTATATTACACAATTATATTATACAAGCTCTGTTAATAAAAGTTCTTAAGTCCATGGACAGGCCTTCTACAGACCACTTTGCACAATTGCTTTCAAAAGTGGCAAGTCTGCTTTGCCTTGAAGGATAATAAATCAGAGAGAAATATTGAGAGGAAAATTCCAAGTGCCCTACTGCCCTCGTCTGAATGTGTAACATAGAAGCAATCGTACAAGCGCGTCTGCGAGCGCCCCAGTGTATCCTCCACGGGAAGGCAACATCGCAGCCGTAACACTCTGGAGATTGTCCTCCTATGTCATCTGCATGTGAGGCACAGATGACAGAGTTTGGATGACTTATCGTATACTCATTGTCCATGGGAGTGATGACACATTTTCTAGGCCACTGTGTCAGCGAGAAAAGTAATGTAAAACACACTTGCAATTTTACATTTCTAAAAGACACTGTATGAAAGAGAAAAGGACAAAGTTAATCTTGGTCCCACAGGTGGGCAATTGCCTCTGAAAGGCCAGTGCACCTGCGCACGGCCACGTTCACGCCACAGAAGAGCTGAGGGCTCAGGTCCATGTCGCTGAGCACCGTTCTTCGTAAAGTCATCAAAATCCATACACATTTTAGATTGGAAGCATGCTGTCATGTGAATATTGGGCTTTCAGCAAAACATCTAAATAATATAGTTGTGTTATCAAGATAAATTTCACACTACTTTGGTGTATACATAAAAAACTATATTTTTATAGTGTATAAGTTAAAATTAAGTCATGAGTGGCACACACCTGAAATCCCAGTACTCGGAGGCTGAGGCAGGAGGATCAGTGCAAGTTTGAGACCAGCCTGGACTACAAAAGTGAGCTCAAGGCCAGCCTCAACTGCATAGCGAGACCCTGTCTCAAAAAGATAAAGTAAATACATAAAATAAAATAAAATAAAGTCATGAAATGATTATTTCTTCAGTTGCATTAAGTGCATTTAAATTATTGAATAGATCCTGAGAAGTGTAGTTTTAAGCTGATTAACAAATGGGAGTTTTTATTCAACCTCTGGAATAAATAGTTATTTTTTTTTCCTGCTTCAGAACTTTTTGTTTGTTGGTTTATTTATTTACTTTTATGGCTGGCTCAGCCTGCCCTGAGGGCAGGGCTGGTGCAGCATGTGGTGCCCGGGATCAAACTGCAGTCCCTGCAGCCGCCTAAGCTTTCCTAAGCAGGCGCTTTAGACCACTGAGCCATCCTGCTGGGCCCTAAATCGTCATTTTTCATTGAATTAAGGCACAAGTATATTTCTCATTACAAGTGGAACATCTTTTAAAACAATTACATGTTCTTCAGAGTTGGTTGCAGGCGCCTCAATACTCACTGTGCAATTCAGTACTCATGAGATAAAAGCAGAGGTTTTCAAGTTTTTTCATAAAAGGAATAGAGACCAGAAATTCTCATTTTTGAAGTGACTAAGTTATGAATAATATCTAGATTAAGTTTTATTAAAAATTATTGAGAGATACAGTCTGTAAAATGGTAACGATTGGTGAATTACAGACAACTGCACCACTGTTCTGTGAATAAAAAACATAACACAACAGGAAACATTCTGAAGAGCCTGGCTTCATGTAACAAGATTGGCAAAGCCTCAGAAAGGAAAAACAAGACAGCTCGTGTAGAAACAATTAGACTAACTGCACAACTCTGCCTGGTTCCAGAATCTCTGTTTTATCCAAATAATGAACCCATCTGGTGTGAACTCTGCATTTGAGCACCTTACGTAGGACTGCGGAAACAGCCATGTAGCAAGTAAACGGATGGCTATTAAAGCAATCCTATTTGCCCTTCTGTTATTACTTTTTGCTTTAAATTAAATATGGTGTTTTGGAGTAAGGATAAAACATGATAGTAAAATATGCAATTAATTTTCCTCTACGAAATAGAAATATGCAGGACACAGAAGTTGGAAAGAAAATTCCTAAAAGTGCGTGGTGGGAATGGGTCACACAAAGCCAGGAAATAAAGAATAAAATCATGCATGAATATCTGCTGATATAGCACTTCTAGTGAAGTAAGCGACCTAGAGGAAAAAGTAGCAATGTAGTCAGAGAAAGTATTTATTTTTATTTTTATTTTTTCTTGTTTCAGAACTTTTGTTTGTTTATTTTTATGGCTGGCTCAGCCTGCCCTGGGGGCAGGTCTGGCGCAGCATACGGTGCCGGGGATCGAACCGCGGTCCCTGAAGCCGCCTAAACTTTCCTAAGCAGGCACTTTAGACCACTGAGCCATCTTGCTGGGCCCAAGTGTTTAGTTTTATATTATATAACACAGTCCTGAAAAGTTGCTTAGTCATTCTGAGGTTTAGTTTATTTAAACAAAATTAATTAGATATCAAGATGTCAGAAGAACAAATAATACAGGGCCTGGCATTCAGAGACATAGCATAAGTATTAGACCTCTGCGTATTGTGTTCATATAATCTAATAACAGTAATAGCTCCTTGTAATTGGACCTAACTTCATTTCCTTATTGATAACCTTCATCTCTATCCCTATATCCTGTCAAATAATTTTTAATAAAATATTTTTTTACCTAAGACATAAAATTATACCCCTAAAATATTAAGTATCAGCAGACAAGTGCCTGCTTAGGCAAGCGCAGGGACCAGGTATGATCCCCGGCACCACATGCCACGCAGGTCCTCGCTCCTGGTGCATTGACCTAGCCACTGAGTCCAGGCACGGTAGCATACACTTACAACCTGAGCACTTGGGAGTCTGAGGCAAGAGGATTGATGTGAGTTCGAGACCAGCCTGGGCTACAAAAGTGAGTTTAAGGTCAGCCTGAACTGCATAGTGAAACCCGCTGTCAAAAAGTCAAAAAAGAAAAGAAAAAAATAGAAAGTTATAATAGATGACATTATGGTTTTTTATTACCAAAATATGGTAATTATAATTGGCAGATCATCATGCGCAAACATTTTGAGCTAATTCATGTATTAATCAATTTATTTACCATACATTGATGAAACAACTTTTTTAAACTTTATTTATGTAATGGCCAACTCAGCCAGCCCTGAGAGTGGGACTCATGCAGCATGTGGTGCTGGGTATCGAACTACCATCCCTGCAGTTGCCTGAGCTTCCTAAGCAGGTGCGTTAGACTGCTGAGCTATCTGTCCAGCCCGAAACAACTTTTACTACTAGGTTTAGTGCTATATTTGTTGTGTTGCATAAATCACAGAAGGGCTCTGTTAGCGAAAGAATAGATTCCTCTTCCTCAAACAAACTGGATAGGAATTCTACTTTATGTGTCATAAGTGAATGAAGATTTTGCATTTTTTGAAGCAATGACAACTTTGTGAAGAATTTAAAAGAGAAAGTATCTGAATTCAAATAGCAATTTAAGAGCACAATATCCTGTGCATTGTGGATGTTTTAGAAGGTGCAGTGCAGTATAAAATGAATTTTAAATGCACTGCCAGTTGAGTCCAGGCTGAACTTGCAGTGAGTTTGCAAAACCACGTATCAAGACTCTGTCTCAAAAGATACGGAATAAAATAAAATAATTATATTTTACACTTGTCAAAAGGTCTAAGTTAAGAGTATAGGACATAAACTATAATACACTTTTTATTTAATTAACTTATTTTTTAAAAGAATTTTTTATTTTATTTTTCTTGTTTCAGAACTTGTGTTTGTTTATTTATTTATTTTTATGGCCGGCTCAGCCTGCCCTGAGGGCTGGGCTGGTGCAGCATGTGGTGCTGGAGATCGAACCACGGTCCCTGCAGCCACCTAAGCTTTCCTAAGCAGGCACTTTAGACCACTGAGCCATCCTGCCGGGCCCTATAACACACTTTTTATAACACAACATATGCATATGATTATTTTAGTTATTCCAGATTTGTTTTTACTGGAAAATGAAGAAATATTAAAGATGAGATTAAAAAAAGTGAAGAACCTACAATTTTGAGGTGGTGAATTTAGCTCTGGATCTAGTGATCAGTCACCTCTATTCTCCATATCTCCCATTGCCTCTAGAGTTTTTCTACATCATTGAATCGTGGTCAACAGTCTCTAAGCTAAGCCCCTTATCTCCGTCATGCCTGCCAGCAGCTCACCTTCAGACCTCTCTTACTGTCAAAATCACCAAAC
This sequence comes from Myocastor coypus, assembly GCA_004027025.1. NCBI lineage: Eukaryota > Metazoa > Chordata > Mammalia > Rodentia > Myocastoridae > Myocastor > Myocastor coypus. The sequence goes on from PVJA010036729.1 coordinate 6,413, forward strand.
AAAAACTAAGTCAAAAGAATCAATTATGTGGTCTCCTAGGCTAAAGTAGATTATTTCATTTTTTCAGTCACTATTAACAATTCAAACAATGCATGTGACTCTTCATTTTTCCTGACTTTTGTGTTATTGTGTTACTTATTTATAGCTTATTTATCGTCAGAATAAAGTTCTGAGGGAAAGACGCAATATATTCTCTTAGAATATGATTTTAGAAATTTCATAATGTTTACCTCGGTCAACATTATTATTGACAACAACTATTGGAAAATGGTATTCTGAAGATGTTTATAAGAAGAAGACATTTCAAACTGACTTGTGAAACTTTTCCAAAATGCATTTGAAATTATAAAAGATGGAAAAATAATGAAAAAAACATGATGAAAAGTATCTAATTATCAGATATGCAAGTAGATCTGTTGCAGTTGAGGAATGTGGAGCTTGTAGAAAATTATTTATGATTACATAAGTGATAGAGTCCCAAACTTTGACCTTGCATGGCACGCTTTGCAGTGGAGTGAATATTTCCTCAGAGATCTCTATTTCCAGCTTTGGCTCTTCGTTTGTCTCTTCAATGGCCAGCTGCCCAGTGAAGAAGTTGTGTTCCACTGCTTTCAAAAACATGTTTTTTTAGCTTTTTTCCCTTCCGTAAAGAATCCTCACAATTACTACTTCATAAAATGGGAGACATCTAGTTTCCCGTTGTTTCCTTTATGTTCTTCAGAACGTTTAGGACATCCAATAACGAAATACCCATAGAACCCTTTAGTTGGTAGTGGTAGTCCATCAGATCAAACTCCTATCATTTCTTGACTATCTGATTTGGCCTATTTCCTTCAAATAATGTAGCTACACATTAATTTGTTTTTATTTGCCAGAATAATATTATAAATTATCTCAGAGCCGGGCGTGGTGGCTCATGCCTGTAATCCCAGCACTCGGGAGGCTGAGGCAGGAGGATTGATGTGAGTTCGAGACCAGCCTGGGCTACAAAAGTGAGCTCAAGGCCAGCCTCAAGTGCATAGTGAGACCCTGTCTCAAAAAGACAAAAATAAATAAATAAATAAATAAAATTATCTCATATATCATCTTTGCTTCAAATATTTTTGTGTCACGTTATAGCTCTAACAATGACATGGTGACATTCTTCCTTGAAGCTTTCTGATCTGGCTCTGTCAGCTCCTCTCACTGCTCTGCTTTGCCTCTTCTCTTCACTCTGGATGTCCCAATCTCACGGCTCTCCTGTGCTAGAATATGGCAAGACAAGCCTCCACTGAAAACATTTCACTGATACATTCTATGACTGCATAGGCCTTTCCCCAAATCTCGGTGTAGATTATTCTTAATATGTACCTACCTCTTCCTGGTACTTATCTGTTCAGAAAGGTTTTGCTGGTCTGACTTGACTGAATCAGTCATCCTAGAAGTGCATATGTTTCCTTTATGGAAACTGTCTCAATCTGAAAGCATCCTCTGGTTGCACTGCCAGGTGGAATACCAGCCAGAGCCTTGCTTTATGATCTTTTATCCATGGAACAGGAGTGAAACCTAGTAGCCTCTTTATCAGTAGTTGTCAAATTCATGTCTGCGTGATAAATGTAGGCAAAGACGATGCTTACGTTTGCAGGGAAAAGAATATATCCGTAAAGACACATGCTCTGAGTTATGGCTGCATATAGAATTCCACAGTAGTAGTGAGTTATGCTTTACTTATTAATTTCAAATACAGTGAAATGTTCATATATTTTATTTATGTTTCCTTCATAGTATATTTGGATTTAATTGTCTATTTGAAATCAATATTCCTTTTATTAGCAAATAAAGTAACTTATTAAGTTTGGACAAGGGCACATGAAAGAATCAAATGCTTAGGCAGTCATGGGCATATTTTTCTTTCAGTTATTTAATATTCGCATGCCGTCTTCCCCTCTCTGATTCACATTCCAGCAACTCTAGTGAAAAATGCTCTCTCAATGTACTCCTGAGGGAGAGGATCATTTATTTGATTTTCTAAGCCTCACCCAACATTTTAAAATGGTTTCTTGGGGGAATTCACAAAGATGAATAGATTAATATTTTATAAATTGGATAATTTAAAATACCACATGATGACACTGGATAATGAAAGTGGAGTCAAAAAATAATTAATGCCAGAGCAAAATTTCCCCAAAAATACATTGAAATAGATCTAGAGGTGATGATTAAAATCACTAATCTATCTAGGAACTGGATTATAAATCTGATCCTCAAGCGCTCTATGAATTGATATAATTTGTAGTATTTTCTGAAATAAGACAAAATGGCAGTGATAATTCTCTGTGTCCAAGAAGAACAAACAAGATAAACGAATAGTGCAAACAAAACAGACAGACAGACAGACAGGTAGATAGACAGATACAAGCCTGCATGTCAATCTAAAAATGAAGGTTTTTTGGCAGTTGTAAGCTGCAGTTTTAAATATTGCTACCACAATCTTACAAAATTCATAGCCAATACAAAAATATTTTCTTTATTGTGGTTATAATAATATACTGTAAAATTGTGTTAGTTATATTGTGTTTTCTATCATTAAAGGTTTTAATAAGGTCTGACTCAGAAAAAACAAAATAGAAATTAGAACCTTCATGAAGTGTCACTTTGCTAATAAATGATGTATTCAGTAGAATGATATAGTATGAAAGGACGCTGAAATATAGCTCAAAAAAAAAAAAGATAAATCAAAGGAACAGAAACTAATGCAAGTATTTCAATAAGATAAATCTTTTGTAAGTCACAAAATGAAAAAAAAATGAGGATCAGCCTTGCTATTAACTGAAGTTTTTAAAAGTGACTCTGTTGAAAACAGAAATTTTTTCTAAATTATTATTCTCTCCATTTTTTTCATTAAAACAGAACAGAAAGTAATAAAGAAGAATAACTTAATTAAGAGCCACAATATGACCACATAGAAAAGAAGTGTAAGGTCAACTACTTACTTCAAAAAATGGAAATAATACAAAGAGTAACAAACAATGATAAAAGTAACAGATTATCTTGAGTTACATTTCATACAAGCCAGTATAACTCAAGAATGTTCACCCACTACGGAATGGGCTGGTGAGTGAGTATTTTGATGAAATAGTCTTTCCTGTTCAGGAATAAGGTCATGCAAGAAATTCACAGATCAGTTAGCTATGTAAGGGATGTAAAGTCTATTTGAGATACTCTCACTAGGAGAACATGCAAAGCCAGCTGCACTGAAAGTGGTAGGAACACTTTCTTAAAATAATCCTCCTCCTTGGTGCAGTGTTATAGAAACAGGAGGAAATTGGTAGCTCTCTCCCTAGGGAAAAATGAGGCTAGATCACATGTCCAGTCTTCAAAGCTTTTCTTTTTTTTTTTTTTTTTTAACCCTAAAAATTAGCTTTTGCCTTGATGGTTTAGAGCGTTAAAGATTTGCTCTGTGTACCAAATGCCTGGGGACTACATTGAAAAAGATGGCAAGTGAAGTAGAGGGGAGCCTCTGCTTACCCCTTATTCCCAGTTTTACACAGAGAATGTAGCGGGGGGTGTGGGGGGGGGACCTGCTCCCAACTGCAATAAGAGGAAGTAAAAAATGGAGAAAATTGAGTCAGTCACCACTGGTGTTAATGTTTCTGTGTTCTGTCCAAAAGTTTTTTTTTTTTTTTTTAATCTTTTTGAGACAGGGTCTCTCTATGGAGTTCAGGCTGGCCTTGAGCTCATTTTTGTAGCCCCAGCCTGGTCTCAAAATCACATTGATCCTCCTGCCTCAGCCTCATGAATGCTTTGATTACAGGAGTGCACCACCACTCCCAGCCAAACAGGCTCGTTTTGATCTCAACTATCTTAGAATTTTTATGAGACCTGGCATACCTAGATACACGGAAGTTGGTAAGAGGAAAGATGGCACTTTGGATCAATACCAAGGTTGATAATGTACCAGAACCTCTAACCAGGCTGGAAGGATAAATAAACAGGTTCTTTATTCAGAACAGGTGTGTCTTATAATAGTATTGAAGTGTTTTGTTTTTGTTTCGTATTGGAGCTTGAACTCAGGACCTTGAGCTTGCCAGGCAGGCATTATGCTGCTGAAGATTCTCCCTAGGCCTAATATTTTAGCTTTTTGAAAAGAAACAACAGGTAGCTGACCAGAACTAGCATGACAGACTGGACATGTAAAACTCACTGGAAAATGTACAACCATAAACAAATATGAAATATGACATTACTGAAATGATAATGTGTATATGAATCAAAGACAAATTTATTAAAATAATTACATAAAATTTAAATAGGTGCACATACAAATAAAAGTACATTGTGATATAATTAATCTATGTTTTGAAATAATTTAAAAGTATAGCTTTTGTGTCCAATTATATTTTATTTTTCATAACTGTGAGAATTAATTTCTACTGCTTATAAATCATTTAGAATATGCTACTAATTACAACCTAAACTAAGATACAATTTATATAAATTGTATTTAAGTTATGTATACAATAAATTACATTGTATATGTTATATATAACATAAGTTTTACACAACATGTATACAAGTGGTACATATGTAACATATATACATATATGTTATATATGTTACATATATGCACATGTAAAAATTTATCCATTTCAGTGTCATTTTAAATACGAATCTCGTGCTGCTCATATTTTTCTTTATTATATACTTATTTGTTATGAAAAAAGAAAGGTTAATTTTCTTTCTGAAAATGATTATTGATGAAGAAAATTTTGGAAAGTTTTGTGTTGTTGTTTAAATTTTGTACCAGGGAAGGAATTAAGGACCTTCCTCTTGTTAGGCAGATGTTTATAAGATGAAAACATTTTCATGTTCAAAATTGCAGCAACTATTTTTAAGTTAATTCTTATGATTTATGATAATAAATTTATGCTTTATTAATTATCCTTATGATTTACTATAACTTATGACTTATAGTATTCCTATTAACTTATGATTTATAGTATTCGGAGATGTAGATTCAATATCAACCACAAAGGAGCTTGGTAAGCACAGTGTTCCAATACAACAAAATTTCATACACTTGCCTATCTGAAGTAGATAGATTATATCCGCTGAAAATGTATTTTACACAGTTTTGTCTGCTTCTCTTTGTAAGAGCCATATTTGCTTACAAAAAGATTGAAAAAAAAAGCTTGAGAATTCTTCTTTATAAAAGACCCATAATAACATAAAATTAAACAATAGTCCAACAAGTAAAAAAATCAATATTTCAACTTTATGTTGCATTGTATAGCTCATACTTAGATCTGAAAGTACTAAAAATAAGACAATTCTAGCTTTTATTTATTCCCTCAGAACCTCTTATTGTAAGAAACAGAAGATTTCTTATAAATGGTTATAAAATGACTCTTAGGATTCTTCAATAAATCAATGTAGCTTACCTTGAAGTTATTTAGTTTCAAAAAAGTAAGCAATGATTGTATTTTGTCTTCACCTTCATCATAAATTAAAATCAAAACAGATTTGAATCTTCTAAATTAAATTTAAATAGACCCTCTAAATAAATTTTTTATCCATTATAAAAGTTATAGATTTTTTAATTATCCCTTGATAACGTACCCCTTGATAATGTCTACGTTACAAATTGCTTTGTTAAAAATACATGCATAATTTTGTTCTAGATTGATACATATTTGCTCAATCACTTGATTTTGATGCCACATAGTGGGAAGGGAACCAGTGAGTCTCACGATTTATACATTTCTTCCACTATGGTTTGAGTCTGAAGCCTCCGCTGAGGGTCTCTTGCCTTTAGAAAGAATTGGATCATATGAGTGTTATATGCACCAGTGACTTCTTAAACTATTGTGTTCATAGCTAACTTATCGTTAAGAGTGGAAGCCTGGTTAGTGGTGTTCACTGCGGCCCTGACCACAAGGATGTATTTCCTCACTAGCTTGTCCCTTCTCTCTGTGCTTCCTGGCCCCTGCAACTTAAGGAGTTCTCCTCTACCAGACCCTACCCTTCTTATCTTGGTGCCAGATGACATGAACTGAATATTTTAAAAAGTACGAGTAAAAAAAAACTTTATTTTCTTTAAGTTTCGGTTATTGTATATTTTGTGCCAGCAACAAGGAAAGTCACTAAGGCATCTTTTAGTGGGGGAAGAGAGTTATTACTGTGACTATTACTGAATGTATGGTTCACAATTCTCTTGATCTGGATTGAAGAAGGTTGGAAAGGTTTGATGATGCTATCCAGAAAAACTCTAGTGTTTCATACATTAAGATGGGTAGGAGATTATGGCCAGAGTTCAGAGACTGATATATTTGTACAAATAACATGTATGGAAGGAATGTCTCAGAAAGTCTCAGTTGGGTAAAAGAATTCCATTGGACTATAGCAATATGCATTATGTTCCAGTTGAAAATTTGTCTATTTTTTGCACAATTACTGACAGTCATCAGATACTGAAACTCAGGGAACCAGACTAATTATTCTCATGAGGGAAAATTCAAGGCAGCCCAATGTTGAGGCTGCAGCATGGGTATTGTTGGCTGCTTTTACCTATGTCTACTCTGAAAATCAGGACCAACAAGGAGCCCTGAATATCTAGAAAAAGTTTATAGTTAGCCATAAAGGAACGACTTTGTAATTTTTGTCCTGTGATACTGGGATCCATAGAACTTGGTTGGTGAAAATATTTGCGTTAAAAAGAAGCAAAACACTGTGGTAAACAAAAAAATTCTTTGGTTGTATCCTGGGAGGAAATAAGGGGCTCTCCTTTACATGTCAGTTTTGTAATGTAGGAAATTCTTTCCTGGAGTTCAGCCTTCTACATACTCAGAGAAGCCATGAACCAAGAAAGCCTGGCTCTTTCTCAAGCTAGCAGCAGATCATGGTGGTAGTAAGTTTTAAGGGCACACACACTGCCAGGGTTTTGGTGCGAGGGAAGTTCTGATCTAAATTTCAAAAGAAGGACTGGGTGGCAGGCAGTGCGTCTCTGAGAGGGCAGCAGGTAAAGCTGTGTGGGTGAAGCAAAATTTGCAGTGGGAGACCCCAGGAAGTAGAAGCTAGGAACATGGAATGTCTGCTGAAGAAAGATGCAGGCAATGAACAAAGCCATTTTGAGAAGAACTGCATGGTACAACTGGCTCTTTGGAGTTCTTGTCTGGTCATAATTTGCACCGTGCTCTGACGCAGAGTTCTGGATTGAATGGTTGCCCATCTACACATGGGTCTCGCTTCAGTCATTTTTTTTTTTTGGATATCCCACTTTTTATTACTTTTCAAATGAAATCCTTTAAATTCCAGCAATGGTAGCTTTTAAACTCTGGGAACTTTACAAATGGGCTAAATGCAATTTAAAGATGAACTAAATACATTCTTCTGGACAGCCTGTAATCAAACAATAGCATCATTGTACAAGACAGAATTTTAAGGAGTAGGTGTTCCTAGGTACAGTGTACAGTTCTGTAAGATTCTATTGTCATTAATTGATGGTACCAAATATTAAAATATTGTCACTCTTTTAAACAAATTTTATACTACATTAAAAATATTCTGAATAATTAAATTGAAAGAGCCGTAAAATCCTAAGTCATCACCAGGTTATATATAGTTGTTGAACAGGAAGTGAATGTATTTCACTAAATCAAGCATTTAAAGTTCAGTCCGTCTGTCAGCTGAAATAATACACTATGGTGAAAACAAGAAAAAAAAGATGAATTTCTGAGGTACACGTGTTTATTCTTATCATCCTTCCTGCAAGTAAGCACTTCAAATTTATCCAACACTGACTTGGGTAATGGCTATTGGGTCTTTTCCTGTGAGCCTATCTAGTAAACCCTGTATATAATCACATATCGTTGCCTGCCAAATACCTGAGATATCCCCATGCCTGAGAAATGTCATTACACTTGGGCTTTCAAGGACCCTAATGTGGGATTAACACTGGTAGAGACATCCTGAGAATGAAAAAGTATGACACACAAGGAAAAAACACGACATAGACTGAAGAGAGAGTACGTCAGAAATTTCACACCTATGAATGCCGATAGGGACACAGATAAATGACAGATAACTAGAGTTAGAAAGTAGTTTGTAGAGGCGAAGGTGAAGGTTAGATAATAGCAAAATATGAGAGGTCTTGAAAAATGACTTTTAAACCATTTAATTTTAAGCCAAGTGTCACTTGGGTACTGTGTTCTGTCCCATCCTAAATACTGGAAGTGTCACTCAGGCAGAAACCGTTTCAACCACTTCATACCTTTTTTTTTCCCACTAGTTATCCTCATATTCTGTTTCTTTTATGTTCACTGTTGTACATACATTTAACTGAGAACATTGCATTCACTTTTGATGTCTGATCCTTAAGAAGACTAGTAGTAAGTTCTGATGATTTTCTTGTGCAAATTCCAGTTTATTTTACTGGTGAAAAATAACCTGGAAATTCATGGCGGCATTCTATCAAAAATCCTCCTTGTAAACATTTACATATAGCTTTTATACTTCTCCAGAACTAAGTTATAATCCTCTACAATGCCAAATGGACACATTTGGGGCACTGAGACTGATTGGAAATGTCAAAAGATCTGAGAGAAAAGAAGGAGGCACAGGGACTGGGGTTTGAATCCCAGCATGCTATAGAGGCTCTGCTCCCAGGGTGCGCTGAGGCAGTGAATGAGGCTGGGTGTGGTGGTGCACTCTTATAATCCCAGCACTTCGGAGGCTGAACACAAGAGAATAACCACAGGTCTGATCTGTATAATGAGTCCCTGCAGACCTTGTACTAAATTAAAAAAAAAAAAATGATTGGGAGGGGCATGTTAGCATGCTTGAAAGAAAAGGTCTGTAATGAAATAGAAAGAGAAATGCCTCCTTACTGTCAACTATTTGTAATCTAAAAGTGAAAGAACTTAAAAGAAGTAATAATACTAAAAATATTACAACAGAAGTCAATGATGACACATATTATATTGGAGGTGTGGACAGAGGTGACCGACATTTAACAAGCTATCCTGTAAAAGAACACCAAGGAAAATATAGTATTTTGAAATATCCATCCAATTTATGGCCAAAAATATGGAATTCATCTGCTATTTATTTAATCAGGAGAGTTCAAAATGTCACTTTCAATTTACATCAAGTTTAAAAGATCAAATAATTCAGAAACATAGGACAGCAAATTTCCAACCAGAGCCCACATCACTGATATCTTCTTCACCATTAAACTTAGTGAGGAGATATTTATTGAAATTTTATCCTCTGTAGAAAACAGGCAAAGGCCAACACTGTAGTGCAAAGTGCATTCTTCAAGGAGAGATGGTAATGCAAAAAGAATTCAGAGACTACGTCCAACTGTGCAGATAGTGCATCAAATGTTTGAAAACACATCATATCTAGAAAAATTATTGAGTGAATTTAAAAGATGCCACTTCATATTTTATGTCATCTAATCTTATAAAAATTAATGACAAAAGCAAGTCTTGGCCATCTTATATTTAAATCATTGGATGGTAAAACATGAAGCACATTGACCTATATTTGACTTGCACTAAAGGAGCCTACACTGAAGGAAATGTCCTTTGGGCATCAGTAAACACCCTTTGTCCCATGGAGATAGAGCAGCTAATTCTAAGAATCGGTGGCCTGCCCTTTCTCTTGATTCAGATAGAGGCCTGTGTGGCCTTTGGTTTTGGACTGTAGAGGGTCCATATGTGTAAGGTAAACACACTGCTATTGATTATAATTATTCCTATCCATGGCATGCAGTTATAGCATCAGAAAAAGTAAATGTCTTTTTGAAAATGAAATATGAACTTGTTTCTTTACTGTTACATCCTTCAGAGTTTTTAAATTTTGTAAAGAAAGGGCCATGAAGTTAAAAATTACAGACCTCTGGCTGTGTTCCACTGGAAATGAGATGGCAGTATCAGATCTGCCTTGCGAAAAGTACACCATCTGCTTCCAATGCCTATTGTATATGTCTTAGTTACTTTTCACTCGTAGCTGGGACAATACCCGACACTCAAGATGAAGGAAGAAAAGGTTTATTTAACTCAGTTACTGGAGGTTTCAGTCCATATTCGGCTGGCCCAAGGCTGACAGGAACAGAGCAGAGGGCATCCAGTTCACGGCGGCAGAACAGCAACAAAGTGGTGGCAGAGGCAGCCAACCAAACGGGGCAGCGAAGCAGCAGCAACAGCTCGAGTCTGTCTCTCTGTCTCTCTTTATATTACCTTCAGGCTCTTCGCCTTAGGATATCCACCCTAGACCACACCCATAGTCTCAGCCTTAGTCAGACTGATAATCCCATCAGTACTAAGACACAATCCCAGGGATCATGAATCAAGTTTCAATCTATAGAAGCCACGCCCCATGATTGCATGAGGCTTTGGGGGACAACTAGACATAAACCAGACCTGAAAGCATCATACCATAGCGATATCTGTGCACCTATTTTATAGCAGCCCAACTTGTAATAGCCAAATCTTGGAAACAACCAAAATGCCTATCATTTGAAGAATGGTTAAAAAAAATGTGGTATTTTTATACAATGGAATATTACTCATGTATACAGAATTATAAGTTTGAAGACTTCATATATAAATGGGTGTATATTGAACATATACTCATTAGTGAAATAAATCAGACCTACATGTGTAAATAACAGTATACCATTATAAATCTTTTAAATGTTTAATTTGGGGGACTCCCTGTTTAGAAAATCACCTGAACATATTCCTTGAAATTTTGAATAAGTGACATTTTCTCCAATTGCTGCCCTGTTTTGCTAAGTGTACAATATCCTTAGGATAAATTCAGATAAACTTTTCAAGAGAAATCCTAACACTAGACTGTGGGTACAGTAAGGCAAACTGAGAAAATGCCTTCAAGATGAAAGTCCCCAAGTCATAAAATGGATAAGGGTTATTGTGAAATAAAGAACTTGTCCCAGTATATTGTCAGCACATTGGAAAATGATGCTGTGATTCTATATCATTTACATTTATTATTCTTAGACTAGTTTTGTAGTAAATAAATTTCTATTTCTCTCACCTTAAACGTTTTAGGATTGCTGCTCATACCCTGTTTTTGCTGCCTTACATTTTGTGATATATTAACAAATTTTCAACCTGACAAAAATTCTTAGTTTGTTGATGCGGTAGTTGGTACATTGTGTCCACTTGAGGAAGCTTGGATGGCTGGGCTCCTGCCAGCTGTGGGGGCCCCACCCTGCCGGATGTGGAGGGCCTGCCCTGGGACGTGATTGGTTCCACCCTCTCGCCAGATGGGCCACCCCAGAGTGACTCAGCACATATAAAAAGGAGATGAGGAAGACTTTGTGCCAGCCCTGACTGGCCATGCCCTGCCTCGTTGGAGAAGTCCTGGCCTTTGGAGGAGCTCCAATCTTCACACTGGCACGCTGACACAGAATTTGGAAGACAGAGGCTTGATGGATGCCACAGCTACTGCTCTTCTTCTGCTCTTCACTGTTTTCCCTTCACCTAGAACTGCTGTTGTTTGCCTTGGAGCCAGCAGAGTAGGAACTGAAATCTCCACACACTGTGAGCTAAGTAATCCTTTCCTTCCTTCATTTTGAGTGTCAGGTATTTGTCCCAGAAATGAGTAAAAAGTAACTAACACAGTTGTATAATTTCATTATTCTAAGAAATTTACTGGCAAGTTTAATACATCTTTTTTTTTTTTTAGAAATAAAAACATCACTATATAGAAATGTCATGACATCTATTACTTTGAAGTTACAAATACATTCATTGAAACTTGTCATTTTTCTAATTGGAAAGCTATCAACCCATTTTTAGCTCAGTTTGTTTTCATGCAGAACATACACAAGCATACCTAGAGCATAATAGAATGTGGGTAATCTGCATCATGCAGTGCTTCCTGTGCCTTGATGGGTTTTCCCAGAGATAACAGAAAATAAAGCAAGAAAAGGCAATAAGAGGGATTTTCCTTCAAAAGTGCAAACATTAGTAATTTTCCCACCACCTTGAAGGTAACAGGCAATTTCTCAAAGGGAGCTGTGCATGTTTTTACTTAGTTGAGATAGAATCTTTTATCATTTCCCAAAGGAGAAGCCTATAAAATATTGATGTTCTGCAGGAGAGTGTAAAATAACACAGACGCTCCTCTAGTCCCTCGCTGATGGAGCTGCTTCCTATTTCTGAGTTCATTCTCATCCAATTTCTCTCCCCATGGGAGACTCTGATACTCTCCTCTGCAGTATCTAATATATGCCAGTTTCCTTCAAAACTCCTGTAGGATGTAGCCTCTCCGAAGGGATGGGTGAGCCATTGGGCCACTTCCCGGTACCTTTCCAACACAAGAGGACTTGATTTCCAGTGGGAGATAGAGTGGAAATCAAATAAATGAGAGGCCCAGCAGGATGGCTCAGGGGTCTAAAGTGCTTGCTTAGGAAAGCTTGGGTGGCTGCAGGGACCGCGGTTTGATCCCCGGCACCACATGCTGCGCCAGCCCTGCCCTCAGGGCAGGCAGAGCCAGCCATAAAAATAAATAAACAAGTTCTGAAACAAGAAAATAAAATAATGTAAAATAAATAAAAATTACAATTAAAAATAGACAATGTAACTAGGTCGTAATAATAAACTAGAGCTCTCCAATGCCTCGTGTAATATCAAATTCATAGTAGTTATATTCCCTTGGATGGAAAATGCTTGAAATCTTATCTCAAATAGGGGATGATCAGTAGACAATTTGTACGTGTTCTTGTACTGTGTCATGAAGTGACAGTCTAATGTTAGATGATTCTGGGGGTGTGACTTAAGTGGAAAGGTGAGTTGTGTCACACAAAGGCAGGTTCCTCCTCTGAAAGTGTCACCCCTCATAAAATATAGAATAAGTGGAAAGCAAAGCAAAGGAAGTTCTGTTAGGCCAGGAAACACTTGCTGCCCACTGGGGTCTAATTGGTCTAGCAGTTATTGATGGCTGCTGGAAAGAAATCTCACAGGAAAGGCCTGCTATACTTCAGACAATGCAAATTGCAGGAGAAATAATGATTATACAAAAAAAAGTGTCAGTAATGGATGGGCTGGCCCATGAATATGGACAAATGTGCATATGGAATGGATCAAATGTATAAGCACTGCCAATAAAGAACTCAGGGTCTCATCAAAGTTAGCATCCAAATGGGTGAAAAAGCGACAACATTAATTTTTTTAAGGAAGACTAAGAAAGCAAATAGGAAAGATCTCTCTAAAATACCTCCTGTTGGGCTGGTGAGATGGCTCACTGGTCTAAAGCATCTCCTTAAGCAAGCTTAGGCAACCACAAGAACCGAGGTTCAATCCCCAGCACGACATGCTGCGCCAGCACCTCCCCTGGAGCAGGCTGAGCCAACCATAACATAAAAAAGTAAAATAATTAAAATACCTCATGTTGTTGCTTAAAGAGACAATCACCACAGAACTATGTGATACAGCTATTTAACAGAACCATGTTGGATAAGCCCAAACAAAAGGGAATACAAAGATTTTTTCCCAAAATATTCGTGATCATTATTATAAATGGTGGCTCTATGGTCACAGGTTCCAGAAAAGCTCTCTCTGACATAGAATCATATCCAAGAACCTCTCATCATGTTAAGTATTTTTAATGGTTCAAAGGTATTTCATAGTGACTTACTGCCACACGTTTACCCAGGAATTTTGGAAAGAACGATTGTCCTCAGTTACATAGGTCCACAATACATTTGTCTGTTATGCTTGGTTTGGAGCATCAACCTGACCTGTTTGGGATCTGCCACAGGAACTGGTGAAGCAGGTTTCTCTCTGTGTCTGCAGGGGCCAAGGGAAGATGACCCAGAGGGTCAAACCTAGTGCCCTGCCATTTCTGCTATGGTGCTCTGCAGTTCTGCTGCCAAGTCGCCATGAGCTACGCATCTCTGATCCATCAGGCATTTGCATGTTTTTTGACTTGGAGGCAGCTGACCATGGATGGAAATTGTGAAGCAAAGCTTACCTTTTTCCCTATAAGGTGTGGTTGCTGGGTACTGTGTGACAGGGAGAAAGAGAGGGGAGAGAGAGAGAGAGAGAGAGAGAGAGAGAGAGAGAGAGAGAGAGCGAGCTGATTGGTTGAGAAAATTGGTACTAGGATTGAAGGGTTGCTGTGACTACATTTGGCCATACGGTTTAGAAGGTTTGGAATTAGTTTGTGGTAGAAATTTGCAAGTTTTTGAGAAACAGTTAGAGAAACCCTAGATTGCTACAAGCAAATTTTTCTGGGCAAGTTTAGTCAGAGCTCAGAAGACCAGATGCTGAAAAGAATATGGACAGAAGAAGCCAGTCCCAGGAGGCTTCATTTAAGAAGAAGGGTTGCATGTCCAAATAGAAGAGAGGACATAGGTGTTACACTCTAGCAGAAAATTAGTGTACATTTTGCTGTAACCTGAGACTTTGAAAGAAGTTGAAATTAGGACCAGAAAACAAATTCATCTGGTACAGATAAGGAAGAAGAAGGA
>PVJA010036730.1:9984-20968 GCA_004027025.1 Myocastor coypus
AAAAAAAAAAAAAAAAGACTATTTGAGGCCAGTCTCGGTGTCCAGAGTCTTCAAGGCAATGTTAATTATGGCACATAGAACCCCCAAGCTCACTTGTCAGCGAAAACGCTGTGCTGAGCCTGGCAGAAGTCTGCCCTCACACTCAGAATCGCCATAAATGTGCAACAGATATTCCAACGAAAAACCTCCCGCACCACTCACTCGCGCTCCACCCCACGCGCTCAAACACCCCACACTCCTTCACAGCCGATCGCACCCGCTCCCTCACTCCCCGCCCGCCGCCGGCCCGGCCTGGCCCGGCCCGGCCCTCCTTCGATACATTTTAAATGAACTGTTCACTTCCAAGATTTTCTGACCTAAGAAGAGATTGGAGGAACAACTGTTCAGCTCCAACACTGACCTGCCCATGTGGTTTCCTTTCTGTTCACATCTAACTGCAACTATTGGGTCTTCCCCCTTATTTATTATTTGTCTTTTGTTTTATTTTACTTTATTTTATTTTTGTCTCTTTGAGACAAGGTCTTGCTATTCAATTCAGGCTGGCCTTGAACTCAGTTTTATAGCCCAGGCTGATGTCAAACTCACACCGATCCTCCTGCCTCAGGCTTCCAAGTGCATGGATTACAGGCGTGCGCCACCACATCTAGCTTATTTGTCTATTTATTAATGTATTTATTCAGATGAATCTTGGTCTGTAATTGAGGCTGGTCTTGAACTCAACTAGCTCAGGCTGCCCTCAATCTTGTGGCAATCCTCTTGTCTTAGACCCCCAAGTATTGGGATTACAGGCATGTGCCACACCCGGCTGTGTTTTCTTTAAATTTTGTTATATTGGCACATTGTAGGTATGCGTAACAAAAACATCCATCGTAGTCCATCTCTCCCTGCACGTGCTGAATCTCGCTGCTGCTTTCCCCCCTTTACTTTCCCCTCCCTTCAGCCCCTCTTCCCCTTTTCATTTACAAAAGCTTGTGTCTCAGTTCCTTTTTTCTCATTGTTGATGCAAAATACCCAACATCCAAAATTAACGAAGGAATGGTTTATTTATCTCACCGTCTGTGGAGCTTTCAGTCCATCTTCAGCTGGCTCCAACAGCAAAACAGCGAGGGTAGAAAGGGAGGAGCAGTGGCAGCAGCTAGCAAGCCTCTCCCCGCCCTTATATTGCATTCAGGCTGTTCACCCGAGGCTGATCATCACATTCGTAATCCCAGCAGCACTCATGCCCATAATCTCGGCATTGGATCATGAGTTAATCGCAGGCTCTGGAGGCCTGCTGCTGCCCCAGTACTTCGCAGCCTCAGAGGGACAAGTAGACCCGAACCATAACAGCTTGTTTCCATTTTTTTCTTCTTTGTTTTCCCTTCTTTTTTTTTTTTTTCTCCTGTGCTGCTTTGTTCCTCTTCTCATTTAAACATTTTTTCCCCATTTCCCAATATCTACTATACAATAGATAGGGGTCCAAGTGCTGGGATTGTGGGCATGAGCCACCATAACCGCTCTATAGGACTTTTTTTTTTTTTTTTTTTTAATACTGTCTATCTCAGCGTGGTGGTACATACCTGTATCTTGAGCATTTTGGAGGCTGAGGTAGAAAAGTTGTCTTGAGCTCCAGGCCAGCCTAAAATACATAGTTAGTTCAAGCCCAGCCTGAACACATAGCAAGATCATGCCCCAAAAAGAAAAGCTGGGGCCGGGATTATAGCTCAGTTGCACAGTATCTGCCTGGCAAACTCAAGGTCCTGAGTTCAGTTTCTGATGTGAAAAAAAGAAAGAAAGAAAAAGGAAAAAATAGAAATAGTTTTTTAAAAAGTTTTAAAAATTCAAGTAAGCCAAAATGGCAGACACTGTGCATTTAGTCTGCGTTCATTTCTATTCCCCAACTCTGCACACCAGAGGCGATACTTGTTAATTCTTGGAATTATGTGCCATGGTGTACTCTGGAAAGAGAAATTTAAGAATGCAGTGCAGCATGAACTGCTATCGCTGGATCACATCCGAAGCAGTTCCTCAAGGCAGAGGGGAACCTTGACTCATCCAGCACAGAGGAAGTTAGTTTGCTGATATCTGTCACAGAAAAGTTTTTCAACATGTACATAAGAAGGTTTATTGGGGCCACCCAGTGATAAAAGTCAGCAGCATAGCACCTGTCTGGCAAGCTGCAGCGAGTGAATTTGCTGCCCAGTACCAAAACAAAGTTTATTGGGCAAAAAAAATTATTTTCATGTATTTGTTACAAGGTCTCACTATGCAGCTCAGACTTGTAGCGATCATCCTATTTCGGCCTCCCCAGTGCTGAGATTACAGGCCTATGTCATCATGTCTGGTCTCAGTGGCTGGCTCGGCCAGTGGAGCCAGCATGGCATAAGTACCCAGGATTGATTGTGGGTCCTTGTGCTTGCCTAGGCAGGCGTTTAGACCACTGAGCTGTTGCTGTTACCCTAGGCAAATTTTATATATACAATCTTAGGATAGAATGCAGGCCCTTAGAGAGAAGTACACTGAGTCTGGATTGAATATCATATATATATATATATATATATATATATATATATATATATATATATTTGTTACATAGCTTGGATTTGCATTGATCCTCCTGAGCTGCTATGAATGCTTGCACTACTACCAACCCTTCTTTTATGCCTGCAGGCCCAAAAGTCAGCCACTCTGAACAGGTACATACTTAGATCCACGCAAAAGGTCAGGGTTTCAGTGACTGCCCCTCCAAATCCCTGAGGTAGTGTGGGTCCCTGACGGCTGCAGCCCTTTCTTTCTTTCTTTCTTTTTTTGACATAACATTCCTTTATTTTTATGCATTTGACAGGTTTTTCAGTAAACAATCACTGCAGTGGAAAAGGGCATGAGGATCAGCCTCCAGCCATTGGCAGCTGCCCTGCTCAGGGCCTAGGCTCCTCCTTGCCCAGATGGTGAGGTGGAGAGGTGTATGTCCCTTCCTTTATTAGCTTATCCCGCTGCTTCTTGATGGTATACATGCATTTCATCATTTTCTGCCGAAGTAAAAACTCTACCAAATCATCATATTCTGTCTTGCACTCTTCACCCAGGTAGCATCAAGTCCATGTGCTCATTCTAGCCATTCTTTCTTAAAAGCATGACATCGAGAAGCAATTTTGTAGGGCTGTTCAGCACTTTGGATCATCATGTGACGATCTAAACTAATGCCCAGTCTTTTCTGCACATCAAAGAAAGGCATGATATCAGACAGAAGTGCCCTTGTCTCCTTCCCAGGCCACCACTTCAGGACAGGTTACCGATGATGTAGACCCATAGCCCTTTCAGTCATCTATAAAGCTCAAGGGGCCAGCGAGACAGCACAGCAGTCTACAGCACCTTCTTAGGCAAGCTGAAGCAGGCACAGGGGACCATGATTTGATCCCTGGCAACACATGCTATGCCAGCCCCGCCCTCAGTGTGGGCTGAGCCATCCAAAAAATAAAATAAAATGAAAAAATAAAGCACAGACAGGAAGTTCTACAACTCCTAGTCATAAATCCTAGTCATAAAGTAGTACTGCATATTGAGATGCTGAAGAGTTCTTCAAGTATTACAATGGTATTGTGGTTACATTTTTTTTTTTTTTGTCTTATTGAGACAGGGTCTCACTATGCAGTTGAGGCCGGCCTTGAGATCACTTTTGTAGCCCAGGCTGGTCTTGAACTCGCATTGATCCTCCTGCCTCAGCCTCCCAAATGCTGGGATTACAGGCGTGTGCCACCACGCCCGGCTGTGGTTACATTTTGAAAGAGAAAGTCCTTAGCTCTTAGAAACACAACTAGTATATATATTTTGGGAGGAAATGACCTGTCTGGACTTGCTTTAAAATAACCCATTGGGCAGAAGGGGAATGGACTTCTTAAAAAATTGAGAATGAGTGTCTGGTGGCTCACGCTTGTAATCCCAGCACTCGGGAGGCTGAGGCAGGAGGATTGGTGCGAGTTTGAGACCAGCCTGGGCTACAAAAGTGAGCTCAAGGCCAGCTTCAACTGCATAGCAAGACCCTGTCTCAAAAAGACAAAAAAAAAAAAAAAAAGATGAAATGATGATAAATCTAGCTTAAAGCTCTAATTGGCATTTTTCCCCAAGCTGAACTGTATCCAGCTTTATTAAAAATATTTTCCATAAATATCATGTCTGATTCAGGGGAGAACCTTTCAGCAAAGAGCAGAGAACCACTGGGGGGCCTCACTGTCCTCTGTCATGGAGCAAGAGGCTGTTGAGAAAAGACCCAGATGACATGCACAAGCTCCGGGTCACTGAAGAGTCAGTGATACCTGCACTCCTGTACCGACCACATCCATTCCACCCCACCCCCAGATTCCTTAGGATAGCAGCTCCCTCCCCAAACTCTATAAAACTCTGCCTCTGCCTCTGCTGAGCATTGACATGTTTCCCCAGCTCAGCCCCTGTTATGGTTTATGTCTAGTTGTCCCTCCAAAGCCTCATGCAGTCATTGGGTGGGGACTTCTATAGACTGAGACTTGACTCATGAGTCACTGGGATTATGTGTTTTAATACTGACGGGATTATGGTCTGAGTACTTCTGGGATTATGGGTGTAGCCTACAGTGGGTAGGCTGAGGTGAAGAGCCTGAATGTAATATAAAGAGAGACAGAGAGACAGACTAGAGCTGTTGCTGTCTGCTATCCTGGTTGGTCGATTGCCTCTGTCGCAATTGTTGCTGCTCTCTACCATGTGCCCCTCAGCCTTGGATCTAGCTGAGTATGGACTGAAACCTCCAGTAACTGTGAGCTAAATAAACCTTTCCATCCTTCATTTTGGGTGTCTGGTATTTGTCTCAGCAATGAGTAAAGAGTAACTAAGACAGCCCCCCCTGTACCCAGATGGAATCAACCAGCCTGGTGCCGAACACAAAATGCTGCTGAGCTTAAGTCTGTGTTGATGGCAGAGAAGAGGAGGAGGGCATAAAATGAACCAGGAGTTGTCCCACCCCATACAGCATTCATGCCAAGGTGGCCCCAGGAGTCCACCTGAGGGAGTCCCTCCTCCTGGGAGCCCTGAGGGAGTCTCTCAGAACTGGTGAGGAGTATTGTTTTCTGCACTTCTGTCCAGGTTTGAAGACACTGCATTTGTGACGTATCCTCCTTCCCCTGAAAGACAGGGAAGTGTTCTATGCGCTCACAATGTAGCTTAAAGCACTAAAGCAAAATTCTGCATTATTATAGAAGTAGAGCAAAATAATGCTTCAAAGTATACAGTCACCAGAAGCACAGTTATCAAAAAATGGACGCATGACACTTGGCATCTCCAGCCCATCCATGTCCTGTGTGGGCCTGGCTGGGACTCTCCATTTTCTGCACGGTTACCCTGTTCTCCTGGCATCAGCTGGTGCCTTTCCTCCTCACGTATCTTCTCTCCCTTCTTCTCAGGGCCCTTCAGACACATGGGCTCTGGCTTTGGAGAACTTAGTTTAGCAGACAACTTTGCAGATCTTTCTAGAAATGTTCATCCTTCACCTTGGCGTTGTCACCTTCAGTGTCCCTTCTGCTTTTCACGTCTGCATGGTGGTCACAGACACAGGTGCCAGGTACAGTGGCACATGGACTTTGTTGGTCTGGGAGACATTCTTGCTTCTTCTTCCCTCATTGACTTGTATTTGTGATTCTGGGATTGGGCAACGTCTCACTCTATAACACAGCAGTGTCTCGCGGGTTGAGCAGAAAGTGTTGAATTCTAGGCAGAAAAAAGCTGAAGAGGCCAGGTGAGCTAGTGTACACCATAGTTCTGGGGCTTGAGAGGCTGAGGTGGGAGGATTGCTGTAAGTTTGAGGCCAGACTGAAATAGAAAATGAGCTCAAGTTCAGCCTGAACTGCACAATGAGACCCTGCCTTAAAGATACATACACACACACACACACACACACACACACACACACACTCACACACAAAGACACGCATAAGCTGAAGAAAGCAGAAATTGAAGACAAAAAGCAGACTGACCAGTCTGAATTTCAGAGAGACTTTTGTTGTAAAAGCGACAGTGAGGAGACTTGGTCATCCCTACCAGGAAATTGGCCTCTTTAGGAATTGGGCCGTTTTTGCTTCTGATTTCTCAGAAGGTCAAATAAAGGATTTTGCCTCTGTTCCTGTTCCTAGCATGAGTGACTCCATGCTGGTCTGGCATTTGGGGTCTGATTCTACCTGTAAATTTTATTCTACAGGCCCAATAAATACATGAACGGAGGCTCAGTCTCTGTGGGTGGTGCAAGTATAAACTGAAGCTATTGAAAGTGCACTGAAAAAAAAAAAAAAGAAAATGCATTAAAAGCTCTAAGACAACAACAACTGACAGGGTCTCACTATGCAGTTCAGGTTGCCCTTGAGCTCACTTTTTAGCCAAGGTGGTCTCAAACTTGCAACGATCCTCCTGTCTCAGCCTCTGAGTGCCGGGAGCACAGACATGTGCCACTAGGCCTGCCTAGCACACTCTTATTATCAGGAACAACACAGAAGAATTGGCTTGCTCTGACCTGGCCTGTGGGACTGGAGACTTTTAGGGGTGGCTGCAGGGGATAATCCTTCAGCATTCCCTGCTGGAGCAAAATGTTTGCTTCCGTCGTGGCCTGGGACTACATTCCTGTGTACACGCTCCAAGAAGCACGCACCTGTGTGTGCCACAGCCTGATGCTGGAATCTTCCGTAGAGTGGTGTTTACCACAGGCTCAAACTGGAAACAAACCAATGTCCGCCCACAGCAGATGGGTAAATCAATGCTCCGCAGCCACAAGAAGGCATGAGTGACAGCTAAGTATACTGTGGGCGAACCTTAGAAGCATAAGGTGAAGGAAATAAGGCAGACACAAAGGAGCAGGTGCAGCGTGATCCTACTTAATGTAGCTCTGGAAAGAAGTGTTGACAGGAGTCGGCATGGTGGTTAGCCTGGGGAGATGGCTGCAAGGATATTTATAGAAGGCTCAGTTGGTACTTTTCTGCGTGTATATTGTATTTCAATACAAAATTAAAACAACGTAAACCAAAACCAAAATTGGAGCTGGGCACTCTGGGAGGCTGGGGCAGGAGGATGGCAAGTTCAAGCCCAACTTGGGCAACCTAGAGACCCAGTTTAAAAGTAAAAAATAATAACATAAAATAAAACAAATCTGGGATGTAGCTCAGTCTGACGAGCTACTCAATCCCCAGTGCTACAGAACTAATCAAACAAAAACCAACTAGGATTTAGCCCTGTGTTGAATCTGGTAAATAGAGACATGTCGGCTTATCATCCTACGTGGGTGCAAGTGTGTGAAAGTTAGTTTGGGCTCAGAAAACAACATTCCAGGGCTGGAGATGTAGCTCAGTGGCATAAGGACTTGCCTGGGAAACACAGGGTCCTGAGTTTGATCCCCAGTACTGGGGGAAAAAAAAAAAAGATATCCCAAAGTTGGACATAGCTATACTCTGAATTTGGAATGTCCCTGAAAGGTTCACCCATGAAAGTGTTGTCCCCAGAGTGTTCCTGTGGGGAACAATAGAACCTCTAAGAGGCAGAGCCTAGAGGAGGTCTTTAGGTCATTGTGGATGTGCCCTTGAAGGGGACAGTGGCCAGTGGCCTTTGGTTCTCTTTTTTACTTTTCACGTTTGTGTGTGTGTGTGTGTGTGTGTGTGTGTGTGTGTGTGTGATACCAGGAATCAAATTCACAATCTTGGGATCCATATTCCAGTTCTAGGGTGAGCAGCTTTGCTCATCTTGCACTGCCTGTTAGGATGTGCTGTCTCTACACAGGCTAAAAGGCTACGGGACACACCATTCTGGACTAAAACTGTTCAAACTGAGCCAAAATAAACTTTTCCTGAAGCTGAGTCAGGAAGGTTATAAGTTCAAGTCAAGCCTGGGAACACAGTGACCTAGCAAGACCCTGTCTCGAAATAAAAAATAAGGTTTAAAAATGTAGTTTAGTAAAAAATCTCTGGTTTTCATCCCTAGCACAGAAAGGGTGGGGGGGTTCCTTTTTAATTTGATCACCAGATATTTGGGGCTTTTTATTTTATTTATTTATTTTTTTTGTCTTTTTGAGACAGGGTCTCGCTACGCAGTTGAGGCTGGCCTTGAGCTCACTTTTGTAGCCCAGGCTGGTCTCAAACTCGCACCGATCCTCCTGCCTCAGCCTCCCAAGAGCTGGGATTATGGATGTGCACCTCCACCTGGCTATTCCTCTGGTTCCTATCAGTTTGTTTCATAAGACTTGGTTACCAAGAACTCAGAGGGAGGGGCCAGGGAGATAGCTCCATGGCACATGTTCCTGACTGGCAAGTATAAGGTCGTGAGTTCAAACCCCAGTCCCGAAAAGAAAAAAAGAACTCAGAGGGAAGAACGGAAGTTGCTTTCATCCTTTAAGTTTAAATCTAAACACTTATTTAGTTATCTTTTAAAATTTTGTTTTAAAAGAAAAAATAACAAAATTTCAAAACATGATAAAGGTGTGTAATAATGGTTTATTCACTGTGTATTGTTAGCTTTAAATTAGTTACTCAGAGGATAAGATATAGGCACCTAATTATCCAAACGATATTAGTATAAACCTTTCTTTTCAACTAAGAGAAATTAGTTGTGAAACTATCTTAACTATCACATATATTATATATAAAATTATAATATGACATATATATTACATGATATATTATATCATATATATTATATAGAATGTTTTGCTTTTCCTTTTCTTTTTCTCCTTTCTCCCATCCCAGTCTCTCTTTGCTTTTGAAGTTTCTTCCTGTTTTACAATATCTATCATATATTTTGCATCATGTTTACTTCCTCAGCTTTTCACATGAGGGAGACAATACAATGTTTACACGTGTATGTCTGTAAATCTAAAAATTTAAAATTACTGTATGCCACCCCACAATTTTGCTCCTTGGTATTTAGCCCCCAAAACGAAAACCAGGATCTTGAAGAAATATCTGCATTTCTGTCCTTATGGGTGGAATCTGAAATGTCCCCTCGAAGGCTCACTGTACTGAGGGCGTGCTGCTGGCGCTCTGGGGAAGTGACCGTACCACGAAAGGCCTTGCCACACCAACCGGGTGAGGTGTCCTCACTGAGGCCATGATGTAAAGGAAGTACTGGGAGGGAGGAAACAGGAAGTGATGCTTAGTTGAAGGGAGAAACGCAGGGTGTGACCCCGGTGACTATGTGGTCCCTGCCCCTTCCTCTCTGTTTCTTTCCCTTTCTCTTGGTTTCCTGGCTCCTACTGAGGTGAGTGGACTTCCTCTGCCACACCCTTCTGCCATGATGTTTCTGCTTTACCACAGACTTAAAAGTGAGGAAGCCAGCTGACCATGGACTGCAGCCTCTGAAGCTGAGCCAAGGTAGATCTTCTCTCCTTACAAGTTGTTTTTCTCAGGTATCTGATTACAGTGACAAAAAACAAATGTACCTGTGTATAGCAGCATTATTATTAGACAGAAAACAACCCAAATATCCATCAATAGATAAAGAGAGAAACAAAATAGAGTATAGAAGTAAAGGCATGATTATTCTCCCTTAAAAAGGAGGGTTTATTTATTTGCAGTACCAACAATTAAACTTGGGATCTCGTGCTTACCAGGCAGGTGCTTATGCCCCTGAGCTATATCCCCAGCAGGAAGGGTATTTTGTTGTTTTTCTTTTGTGGGACCAGGGTTTGAACTCATGACCTTGCACTTGACAGGCAGGTACTTGTGCCATGGAGCTATCTCTACAGGCCTAGGAAGGGTATTTTGAACACTACAGAGTGGATGAATTTTGAGGGAACTGTGCTAAGGGAAACCAGTAACAAAAGGACAAATTCAGCATGACTTTATTAATGGGAAGAATTTGGGTACTTGGACTCACAGAGACAGAAACCAGAGGGGTGGTTATCAGCTGCTGGAGAGAAAGAGGAATGGGAGCTATTGATAAGCGGGTACAGAGTTTTAGTTTTGCAAGATGCAAAGAGTTCTAGAGATTGGTTGCACAAAGAACAGAGAGCTGTCCTGTGGCCGGCTGGTGACAAACCACAGAAGCATGAGGTCATCTGTGGCCACACAGAACAATACAAAGGCATGTTCCCAGCACCATCACAAAGCTGAAGGTTCTTGAATTTACATAAAATCTAAAAACACATAAAACAGCGTCATCTGAATGTTTTCCATGCATTACCCTTAATCCACTGAACAACTTTAGGACATAAATACTAAGCATTCCATTAGCCAACAGCAGTGAGATCTTTGCAGGTTCCAGGGCCTTTGGTAGGTCAAAAGGACAAATCTTAATGTTCTTGTGAAACCAGTATTGACCTCGTTAACCCCAGGAAAAAACTCTTGGGAGAGCCACAGATTTTTCAGACCATGATATGGAGGTCTCCTGAGTTAAAAGGCAATAAACGCAGAAGAGGCAAAGCAGTTTTCCCATCCAAGCCCTCACAGGCCTCCTGTGCCACCCATAGTCTAACTCAGAATGGCCCGACCAGGTCACCTGTGGTGGGCCCTCCTGTCAGATCAGGGCTCATGGCCCCTGGACTGCTGGACCCCTGGGGAGGTGAACAGAGCCAGATGGCCTGGGCCTCAATCTCACTGGCACACTGAGTGCTGGAGGCCAGTGACGTCACTCTGTCACCCTGCTGCTGGGGCTTCCCCTGCTGTGACATGAGGCAGACAGCAGTGAGCATCTCACAGGGTCGCTGGGAGGATCAGACTCCATGACAGACATAAGCCACTGAGAGTGGTCGGTGCCTGGCCCAGAGCAGGACCCAGCGCAGCCCTCCCAGCTGTCCTCAGGCTCCAGGCGATCTGCTCCGTGTGCCCTGGGACACAGGGCCATCAGCAGCCCACACTTCTATGCCACTTTTGACTTAGACTTTTTTGAATTCTGGAATCTGACTCCCCTCCAGGAAGGTGCATCGTGGCTGTGCTCCCCTAATGAATCTGACAAGGAGAACTCGCCAGTGCAGCCACCGCCTCTCCCCAGCTCTCCCCCAGCCCCTCCT
>PVJA010036731.1:0-20670 GCA_004027025.1 Myocastor coypus
GGGGTTTCTCCCTGGTCATGCTTCAGCTAACCCATCTCATCCTTGGTCTCAGACCTCACCTGTCCCTCTCCAACCATCAGCCTCCTCTCCAGCAGCTACAGAGAACAGTAGAAAGTGTACGGCCACCCACTGGATAAGCACACACCAAGGCCAGTCTTCAGAGAGTCTGCCTTTAGGAAACACTAAAACACTTTTGCTCATGATCTGGAATGTGTTTCTGTTAAAAGAGAAGGTTCAGCAGTGTATTCCGAACTTTCCATGAATCTCAACCAAAATTCTTATCCTGAAATAACTGCACCAACTAACCCACTTTCTCAACAGGCTGACAGAGAATTTGGCCACCCCTTCTGTGTGTGAGCCCGGACGTGTCCCTTTCTGTGGTTGCCTAGACTCTCAGGTGGCTTTCCATCATGTTCTTTACCTTTCTTGGATCTGCTGTGCCGCCAAAGGATTAAAAAACACAGTTGTTTTTCCCTGTTTTCCACTTTTACTGACAGAGAATTTGGCCACCCCTTCTTCTGTGTGTAAGCCCAGACTCACTTTCTGGCCCAAGCTGGCCTTGAACTTGTGATCTTCCTTCCTTGATCTTCCAAGTAGCTGGAATTACAGGCATGTGCCATTAGGCCTGGTTTCTACAGCCCCTTTTGACAGTAACTAAAATTCTGTTTTGATTTTGTTTACTTTTAATATTGCTTTGTTTCTGCTTTGTTTATTGTTTTCTATTCTGCTAAGTCTATCCAAACTTTGCATTTTCCCCTTCTCCTTCTTCCTGTTTTTCTCCCTGCCTCCCTTCTTTCTCCTACTCTTCCTCTTTCTCCTCCTCTTTCTCTTACTCTTCTCCCTCATCTTCCCCTTCCCTTTTTTTTGGGGGGGGGCAGTACTGGGGATTGAACTCAGGACCTTCTGTTTGCCAGGCAGGCACATATTGTACTGAGCTATCTCCCTAGGCCCCTCCCTTCCCTTTCATCTTTCCCTTCCTTTCATTCTTCTCCTTTTTATATTACTAAAGATTGAACCATCCAAGTTCTTCACACTAAGCTATATTCCCAACCCCTTATTTAATTTTTTTTTCCTTTTTATTAAAGATCTTGCTAAGTCTCTGAGTTAAGCAACCTAAAGTGCAAACCTCACTGGTCCCAGAGTTCTAGGACTACAAATGTGCAGCATCATGCTAAGCTTACAAGAGGATTGACTATTTTCTTGTACACTTGATGAGCATATCTCTCATTTCATAATTCGTCTATTGGAAAAACATCTGGATAATTCCCACTTCAAAGGTCCTATACATGAACCCAAGGTGACTATTGTGATTCCATAAGATAAAAAGTATCACTTTATTTCATGTTTAAATATTTCAGCTGCATTCTACTTGCTAGTGTTAGCACGTGAAAAAAACTTTTCATTTTTTTATTTCTCAGCAATAAAATGAAAAACTGAGCAAACCAATTTCTAAAAGCTTCTATAGTGCTACATTCCTGTAAAATAATCCCTTTAATAATGAAGGCCATACCTTAAAGAAGAATAACCTAAAACTTTAGTGATAGATTCATTAGGAATCAAACATTTACAGGCATAGTAAAGTTACTAAAACTTTCTGTGCAGAATAAGAGGATTTACAGGGTTATCTGTGTTTCACCACAAAGTACGGATGAATAACTTAGAAAAGCAATTCCCCTAAAAGAACATCATATAAAGAATTCCTTTTGTGTATTTTGAGGTTTTTTTTCTCAAGAATGTCCTCCATTCATTAACACTTCCAAATTAGGGCTGTCCAGGTAGCTCAGTGGACTAGAGCACCTGCTTAGACAGAGCTCAGTGCCCAGGGTTCAATCCCGGGCATGTCATGCCAGCCCCTCGCCCAGGGCACAGTGAGGTGGCTGTTGAGACTTTTCATGATAGAGCAGACCTGTAATCCCAGCACATGGAAGACTGAAAACAAGTCATTAAAAGTCATATTTATATAGTGAGACCCTGTAGACACTGTACCAAACACATTTTTAAAAATCCAAATTAGTTAGAAGGTATATCAAACACAACAAATTCTCCCCTCCAAAAGAAAAAAAAATTCTTGACTAATCTTCTAGGTAATGATTACTAATAGGTTTAAATGGAAAAAATAATGGATTTTTTTTCATAGGCTAACTTAACTATATTTTTGCCATCTATTCTCATAGGAACTTTTTCTCCTTATGAAAGAAATGTCTAATAAAACAAAAATAAAAATTCTAGATATTTTAAAAATAAGTAAAATAGGGCTATTTCCATAGCCATCACAGTAGTCTAAGTAATTATATAGTGCCTGAAGGGAAATACTAAGTAATTTTTAACTGATATTTCTACTTTCACCTTTTGTCCTTTACAGCACTTTATCTTGATCTCAAGATATCTTGATCTGATCTGTGAACCTCTCTGATAACTTCCATGCTGTTCCTCATCATTTAATTTCTACTACATGGGTCACTTGGTTGTACTCTGAATATGTTTAGCTTACTCCTGACTAGAGGCCATTTTTCTTTTTGTTCCTTTAACCACAATGTATTCTTCCAATATCCACATGGCTTAGTTACTCTGTCATTTCAATTCGTCTAAAATTAAATCATACCTTAATAAAAGCCTTCCTAACCACCTTATGTAAAATAGCAATTCCCACAGATAAGCATTTACTGTCTGTCCAGTCCATTATCTTCACATATTTATCACTGTATCCTCCATTCTATATTTATTTTTGTTAGTTTGTTTTCACCTTTGGTTCTTACCTAAATGTAAGCTCTTCAAAAATAAAAGGAATTTTGTTTACTCACTGAAATATTTTGGCACACAGAAGGCACCATATATAATGAGTGCTCAACAAAAATAGCCTCATTAATATTATATATTCCCCCAACTTTAAACTGCTACTTAAGAATTTTCACACAAATTGTCAGTTAGATGTAGAGTTTGCACACTAACTAAGTACTGACCAAATTTCAATACTTTCTCAATGTTTTAATATTGAATATCATTAGTTCATTAATGAATAAACATTTAAAATTAACTCTTACCAATTCTCAAGTAGACAATACATTGCTTTTAACTGTAATCATGATGATGTACAAAAGATCTCTTGAAATTATTTCTTTCACATAAGGGAAATATTCTATCATTTGACTACCATCTTCCCCAAAGCTCTCTCCCTTTGGTAACCAATATTTTACTATTTTTTATAAATTTGACACAATTTATCTCTGAGAAATCATTTTGACAATTCCCTTTTTGGAGTTTTTACACTCTATCTTTAAATAAAATCATGTGGTGCTTATCTTTCTGTGCCTATCTTATTTCACTTAACATATAATGTGCTCCAGTGTTCTTGCTATTGCAAATTGTGTTTCTTTCTTAAGGATGAACAGTATCTTATTTGGGGTTTATATCACACTTTCTATACCCATTCATCTGTTGATAGACACTTATTTTAATTTCATATGCTGCAATGAAGAAGGGAATTCATATATTTTCTTGGATACTACAGTAGTTCTTCCTTCTTTTCTTTCTTTCTTTCTTTCTTTCTTGATACAGGGTCTCGCTACACAGTTTGTAGTGATCCACTTGTCTCAGCCTTCCTAGTGCAGCAATTACACACATGCACCACCATGCCCATTTCCGAGGCAGGTACACCAATATCGTGCACACAGGATTCCATGGGTCAAACTCAAGACCTTACACTTGCTAGACAGGTATTTATGATGCCAATGTATCTCCCCACCCTACTTGTATTTTTTACTTGAAATACTATTTTCCATAATGGTATACAGCTTTTCTTTTTCTTAAAAAAAATTGGGGGGGGGGTTGGGGAGATAACTCAGTAGAATAAGCGCTTGCCTGGAAAGCACAAGGACCTGAGTTCAATCCCCAGTTCTGTAAAAAATAATAATAATAATAATAATGATGAGGATGACTATGATGATGACGAAAAGGTTCTAATTAGTAGAAAAATGTTTAAAATACATACGTTTTTATAAATTGATCTAATCTAATACAATCTTACTATCTCTTTCATGAGCATTTTTTTCCAACATCAGTTGCTTCCCATCTTTTGCTGCCAATATTTCCCATATTTTAATTTGTCCTTTTCTTCAGGACAAATAGAGAAGTTTGGCAGGTAAGAAAAACTACAGTATAAACATACATATCTCCTTGTTGGTTAAACTTTATTTAACTTTATGTAAAATTGTTTACAGAGTTTATCATGTCTTTAAGTGTGAGGAAACAAGGAAACAGAGATTCCCTACTATGTATTTCATTAAATCTCCTACCAATTCAGTCAGTCCCGCTAAGGTACTAAATATTAATAATAGCTATCATTTCTTGAGTGTTCATGTGAGCCAGGTACTGAATCATAACCACAAATTTTCAAAACCACTCTTTGAGGAAGGTAGCTTATTTTTTATAATCTTTATTATAGAGGTAAAAAAAAAAACTAATCACAAAGAAATAAAGTAAGGAAAGTACTAAAAGCAAGAAAATGCTTAATGTGATAAATGCTTACTACATGATCTATTTTGGAAGAACATGCAATCAAAAATAATATTGAAGGATAAAATGTCTTTAGTATCAAAGATTCAAGTTGTAATAGAAAAACAAATACTAATGCATTCTCATATGTCCATAAAGTTAGTCCTTGAAGAACAAATTAGGATTATAGAATCATACATAAGTGCTTTTTCAGAAAAATTCTCATAAGCACACATATATTGGCACATGTAAACACATAAAAATGCATGTATACAAAAGCACATAGAGCATTTGACCAAATACATGATTTTGTATCATGAACCAATGCTCAAAGAATATTGTTAAAGTAGTACTTTTATTACTTCTACCATAATGATGTTGTAAGGTACAAGTCATCAATAATATGTTTCTATACAACTAAATTTGGAAAAGAGGGTATTTTGTATACATCTACTTACTTTAGCAGTAAGGTTTTAGATGATCCAAATTGTATGTACAATATATCATAGCTTGGTTATAACAAATTTTTGGTCAAAAACATTACTTATGAAGAGTATTTATTTGATATCCAGTAACAAAGAAAAATAAATTACAAAACGAAATAATGATTGAAAATCAATAGTTGAAGTAATTGAAAACTGTGACTGGTCATGTGTGGGGGCATATGCCTGTGACCCCAGCACTCTGGAGTCTGAGTTAGAAGGATTGTTGTGAGTTTGAAGTCAGCCTGGGCTACATAATGAGCTCAAGGTCAGCCTGAACTAAATAGAGAGAACTTGCATTAATCAATCAATAAATAAGTAACTGTGCTAATTTAAAATAAAACTTACAGCAAACATGCAGATTACTATGAGTTTGATCTAGTAGTGAGACCCTGAACATCCTGTAGACCCTTCCGTAAAGTACAAAAAATAAAATAAAAATAAAACTTAGCAAGTGTCTGAAAATTTAACTATTTGCAGCTGAAAATGTTTAATATTTATTTGCAATTTTCTTATGTATATTAAAATATTCCCTACTGCACTATTTTACAAATACTCAGTTTTAACAAACCATAATTTGTTCATTTACTAATAAATAGCTACAGCATAATTATCATAAGCCAAAGCTTATAGAACTACACTTACTTATATGTAGCAACAATGAAAGAACTAGTCTTTTAAATCAATTTTTAGCCATTCAAAATGATGTTTAAACAAGAAGTGAACTTAAAGACCTAGCAACAGACATCAATATCTTAAAGAATCACAGGCTATAGCTCAGCAGGCTCAGTTGGGTTTTTTATAAGACAATGGTTCCTCTGAAAGAACTCTGTGGTAAACCTATATATTTCTAAGTCTCTCTCCTCCTTAAAGAAAGTAAATAAATGAAAAATCTAGCATAATACTCATGCAAGATTGCAAACCTTAACATATGCTGTCAATCACAGTTTTCCCAGGCAATTCTCTTTAGTAGTGCACGGCATTACTCAAGTTTTTCAAAGCATTTTCAATAGCAAGCACAGTGGGATTTTTTTTTTTGCAAGCTAACTTTTTTCAATATCATTTATCAACATCCAATTTTCAAAAGTTATTACTTAAAGCAATAAAAAATATAAGCAATAGAAAAAAACTATATATATATATATATATATATATATATATATATATATATATGCAATAGTACTAACCACTCCTGACTGGCCAAGTAAATTATAATGTGATATTTCCTTCTATCCCCAAAGAATGATTTTGTTTAATGTTTGCTGGTTCCAATCTCACCAAAACCCACATCTGTAACCTGATGTCATAATGTTAAAGTCATTTCATAATAAGAGTGCACACTTTTCTGGGCTGGAGATGAAAGTCAATGGTAGAGTGTTTGCCTAACACACCCTAAGTCCTCGGTTCAACTCCTACTATCAAACACACACACAAAATCCTGCTCTTACACATGAGAACAATTAAATTAATAATTAATAAAGTGTCAATGATAATACACATTATATATACTAACAGCAGATTAAACTTATGCTTTCCTAGTGAATTACAATTGTCTTTTGCCTCCATTAGACAAGTCTACCATTATAACTCAATCGACAGATATACAGTCAATGCTAATGACAGTTTTAAAAACACAATTCTCCAAAATATGGTGCCTTAGCATACTAAATAGGTAAAGTTGAATAGTGAGAAATGGAGGGCACAATAACCCACCTTTTTCTCTAAACTAGATCATAAGACTCTCAAATGTCACTCATCTGAGGGAGGAAAAAAAAAGTCCTTATCTCAAAAAAGGGAAGAACAAGGGAAACTGACAGAAATGTGAGGGAAAAGGTCCTGATAAATTTTCCTGCATGATTTTTAACTCTTCATTCTAACATAAAAATCATCATGCCTTTATAAAGATTCTCATGTTGTGCAAAGCATATCTTAAATAAATCTCCGTGCTTTTCTTCTACTAGTATATCTTTGCTAGTTTAATATTCTGGTACAGATGAGGACTCTAAGAAAGTCAAAAGAAAGGCTTTCCTTTGTTACACTAAACTATGCCAGACACAAAACACTATGAACTTTCCCTTTGGGATAGAATACTAGTTACATAAATAACTATAATATTAGAAGAATGTGAGAAAGGTGTTGTAAGAAGAATACAGGTAAATCTTATGCGAGATTATTGTTGGTTTCTTCAAAGTGTAGAATATGAAATTTAATAGGATTTCTGAGCATTAGTGTTGTACCATAAAGGATAGAGTTTTGTGATGACTCACAATAGAAGAAAATTAACTCAAGTACAACAACAGTTTTAAATAAATGCAAAAGTTGTGAAAATGAGTTTTATGCATAGAACAAAAATGATTTTTGCCCTACCTCATATCATATCATATACAACCATTAACCCAAAACATAAAAAAGACCTGGATGTAAGAGCTGCAACTATTAAATAAATAAATAAATATAAACTTACAAAAAAATTAAATCTTTAAGATTTTGCATTAAGAATTGATTGCTTAGATATGGTACTAGAAGCACAAACAACAGATAATAAGTTGGAATTCAGTAAAAGTAAAAAACTTCGTGATTGAGAAAACATAAGAGGGGCTAGGGAGATAGCTCTGTGGCACAAGTACCTGCCTGGCAAGTGCAAGGTCATGAATTTGAACTCTGGTCCCGAAAGAAAGAAAGGACGAAAGAAAGAAAGAAAGAAAGAAAGAAAGAAAGAAAAAAAGAAAGAAAGAAAGAAAGAAAGAAAGAAAGAAAGAAAGAAAGAAAGAAAAATAAACAGGGCCCGGTGGGATGGCTCAGTGGTCTAAAGCGCCTGCTTGGGAAAGCTCGGGTGGCTTCAGGGACCGCAGTTCGATCCCGGCACCACATGCTGCACCAGCCCTGCCCTTGGGATGGGCTGAGCCAGCCATAAAAATGAGTGAATAAACAAATAAAGGTTCTGAAACAAGAAAAAAATAAATAAATAAAATAAAAAATTCTTTAAGAAGAAAGAACATAACAAATTCAAGAGATTAGTAAAAGGAATGGAGAAAATATTTGCAAATTATATATTTGATAAGAATCTAGACTATAGAATTATGAAGAACTATTATAAATATTAACAATAAAAAGGTAACTCAAGAAATAAGTGGCCAACATGCATGTTTCTCAAAAAGAAGATAATCAGAGCTCTAATAAGTACATGGAAAGATAATCAAAATAATTACTAGGTAAAATGAAACCAAAACCAAAATAAGATACCATTGCATACCCATAAAGATGCTTAGAATAAAAAAGACTAATGATGAGAAGTTTTGATAAGGACATGAAAAATTAGAACTCTAATACACTGCTAGTGGGACTCTGAAATGGTTACAGTCTCTTTGGAAAATAATTTATCAATGGTTCAAATGATTAAACAAAGAATTACTGTATGACCCAGCAATGCCATTCCTGCTACATAGCCAAAAGATACAAAAACATATGTCAATACAAAAGGTGCACATAAATAGTAATAGTAGTATTATGCCTAGTAGCCAAAAGGAGAAAACAATATAAAAATTCATCAAGTGAAGAATATATAGCTAAAATATGGTACAACCACACAATGCAATATTGTTTATCCATGAAAGAATTGAAGTGGTGTCACACTGTTGAGCCTTAAAATCACTACAAGAAACAGGTGAAGTATGAAGGCCATGTATGTATGGTTCCATTTATATGAAATGTGCAGAATAAACAAATTAAGCAAAAAAGACTGCAGATTAGTGATTATCTAATGTTGGAGGGAAACAAGAATAACAACTAATGAGGACAAGTCTGCTTTTTGAAGTAATTCAAGGATTTAAAAATTAAGTAGTGGTCAGAATTATAACTTTTAGGTGTGAAGTATCTCAACAGGAATACCCTGACCACTGGTGAAAGGCTGTCTCTTGGTATATGAGTGAAGATATCTCCATACGTAGTTGGCATGTAAGTCAGTGGAATTAGGGAAAGATCTGTCCTCCATATGGCCAAGAACCCTCCATCATGGAGGGCCCAGGGTATAACAAAAAGTTGATTTAATTTCTCTTCTCCTAGTGCTGGGGTGCACTCTTATTGCTCTGTCTTTGTACATGGGACTCCTCCACGCTATCTTACCTTCTAAATTCAGAAATTACACAACCAGCTCTCCATATTCTCAGGGTTTCCGTATTTGGCCTCCCCTGCCAATGCTGCCAAAGTCCCCGTGTTTCAGCTTGCAGACAGACTGTTCTAGGATTTCCAACCTTTCATAATTCCATGAACCAATTCCCCAAACAAACCTCTCATGTATTTTGTGTTGGCTGTACCTGGAGAATAATCTTAACAGAGCATTGATTGTCACATATCTTGTAGATATATTAAAACCACCAAATTGCACATTTTTAAAGATGAACTTTACACAAGTGAATTCTATCTGAATTTATAACAACAGAGAATAAAGTAGGCTGGGGATATATCTTATATAAAATCCATTCTTAAGAAAAATATTTTATTTATGTTATTGTTTTAGATTTGGGTAAAACCGATTTCAAGCCAAATTATGAAGAAAATCAAGCAAAGCAAACAAAACCAAAACATTAATGCTTTTGAATATTTTATAAGTTATAAAACATATAATTTATAATTATAACTATTTATACTTTATTTTTATAATTATAAGATATAAATGATAAATCTTTTGGGGTTATTGCTTAATTTTAGTTATAAAATATAAAAGTCATCAATATTATTTTACCTATACTTTATTTTATGTTTTAATAGCTGCTATCTAAAAAAAAGATTCGAAAAGCTCATTATTCAGAATCATTCTATATTTACATATAAGAAACAATATCATCAAGGAAGAAATTAATATAACTTATGTACATGTATTTTAATTTATTATTTCTTAAGTAACAAAACATCAGCAGCATTTATAAGAAATAAGTAGATGACAACAAATTTTCTGATCACTAGATTTAGCTGAAAGATTACAAAACTAAACAAACCAATTAGCTTTCCAGGCTATGACTGCTGTCATTTTTCTTTCCTTTCCAAAGCACAGCTTATTTTGATTTTCTCCGTTCATCACTACTTCCCTTTCCTTAAATGTAATCAAGCAAGGAAAAATTCACTTTGAAGCTGAGATCATGAAAAAAGAATAAATCACAGATTTTCTCTGAAGCTTTCTATTCTTCCACAGGAGCTACAAAAGGACTCAAGAAGCTGAGGCAACTAAATGGCCAAATTTAGAGGAAAAGCATTTTTTTTCTTTTTGGTCTTCTCTTTTTGGTCCAGGGTTTCATTATGCAGTTCATACTGGCCTTGAACTCACTTTGTAGCCCTGGCTAGTCAGGAACATGCAGCAATCTTTCTGTCTCAGCCTCCCAAATGCTGGGATTACAGGCATATGCAAATATGCCTGGCTGGAAAATGAAATTTATAGACTAAATATATCAATATTATTTCATTTATGAACCAAATATACTTTGTATAGATTGAATATTTAAGAAAACTAGTTTATCATTTTCAATAAATGCTGAAAAACAGGTTCATAAAGTCAGCAAACTTTCTAAAACCTACTGAACTTACTATAAAATCTATTACTATAAAGTTGATTAATCTATTAAAATAATATATAAATAGATTGCACATTTAGTAGTACTAAACTTGGGGAAGCCATTTCCTTTACTGCTGGATTTCAAATTAAAGCTCTGAGAAAGCATCTTCACAAATGATTCTACTATATAACAATATATTTTGGAGTTTTCTGGGGTTCGTGGAAGTAGTTATTTGTACCAGTAATGGAACTCAATAATACATTTTGAATCATAGCGACAGATCAAATAAACATTAAAGTTGTACTTATAAGGCACAATATGTCCTATTTGGAAAAAAGAAGTACATACATGTACAAAAGCGTCAAGTAATTTCTATAGGAAAGAATAGGATTCATCTCAATAAATTTATGAATTGTGTCACTAACTTTATTTACCTTGACTTCTTAACTGTATTGTTTGACTTGCTTGATTGACACCATCTCTTATCTAGGACTTAATTTTGATTATGTATAAATCTGACTCCCTAATAGTTGTCATGATTTATGTCTAATTGTCCCCCTAAAGCCTCATGCAGTCATGGGGCAGGGACTTCTATAGACTGAGACTGGACTCATGAGTCACTGGGATTATGTGATTTAGTACTGATCTAGAGTTTGAGACTTGATCCATGATCCCTGGGATTATGTGTTTTAATACTGGTGGGATTATTGGTCTGAGTAGGCTGGGAATATGGGTGTAGTCTAGGGTGGATATCCTAAGGCAGAGAGCCTGAATATAATATAAAGAGAGACAGACTTGAGCTGTTGCTGTCTGCTGCTCAGGTTGGTCAATTGCTTCTGTCGTGATTGTTGCAGTTCCACTGCCATGAACTGGATACTCTCTGCCCTGTTCCACTCAGCCTTGGGC
Source organism: Myocastor coypus (assembly GCA_004027025.1). NCBI lineage: Eukaryota > Metazoa > Chordata > Mammalia > Rodentia > Myocastoridae > Myocastor > Myocastor coypus. The sequence goes on from PVJA010036731.1 coordinate 11,426, forward strand.
CAGCCGAATATGGACTGAAACCTCCAGTAACTGTGAGCTAAATAAACCTTTCCTTCCTTCATTTTGAGTGTCAGGTATTTGTCCCAGTATTGAGTAAAAAGTAACTAAGACAATAGTCCCTTCCTTTTTCTACTTAACTGACTGGGAAGCTTTTCTACTCTAACACCCTGCTCTCTCATTTCAAAACTTTTTCACTTGCTGACATTCATTTTTTCAATGCTATACCTATATTTCTCTATTTACCACATGTTCTATTATTAGTACCCTATTACTCCAATTAATACTTTCAAGTCCCAAAGGCAATAACCACAGTGTTTCCCACCTATGAGTAAAAAATCATTCTCATCCCTAAAATTAAAACTCAAGTTAAAAAAATAATAATCCTTAATGGTTTTCATACACAATAGACTTGTGTTTATAGTCTTTATATTTCTGCTGATCACACATTTTCCACACTCAAGTTCTAAAATAGTCTACTTTTACCAAGTAACAGGGCTCTGTCTGAAGCTAATTTAGCTATTATTAGGTATATTATCCCAAAACATTATTATTATAAAGAAAAAACAATGCAAAACAAAAAACTTCGCTGAGCTAAATCTACTTCTTTTATTTTACATAGAGAAATAAATACATGAATAAAATAAAAGTACCAATAAAAGGTTAGACATGACACTGAAATAAAATATTTCAGAAGGAAGGAAAAATGTCAAAAATGAGTAGGGAGATTTGAGTAAAAAGTCTTCTGAAAAAAAAACTTTTAAAAAAACTCAGTAACTAAGTTTAAATGGCATATTAATTACAGTTGAAGATAGAATTAAGAACTTTCAAATTCTGAAAAAAAAAAAAAAGATTAAGCAAATTAAATGAGAAGGCAAAATATGTGCCAAAAGAAACCCAGGAGAAAATAGAATAATTGAAGGAAATCTGTATTTGAAAACACAATGCCTGTGAAATGCCCAGCATAGATGAAATAAATGGATCCAATGATACATAAGCGACATAATAAATTAAAGATAACAAATAGTTAAACATAAGACTATTCAAGTTTGTTAATAAATTTTTTTTAGCTGCTTCCTCATCAACATGCCATGAGTAGTTCTCTTCAGCCATGCCAATCATCCTGCCTTAGAAACATGGAATGATGGACTAACCTCTACAAACTAAAAGCAAGTTTAACACACTGGTGAAAAAGCTTCATGCGCCCAGGGATAAGTACCTGCCTGGCAAGTGCAAGGCCCTGAGTTTGACATCCAGTATTAGGAAAAAAAAAAAAAAAAAAGCTTCATGATTTCCTAGAACATTCATGAGAAGAGTCTGAAAAAAACAAGTTCACTTTCACAACTTCTGATGAACCAGCACACAGATAAAGTCATTGATTCTGTAAATAATTTTGGTATGATGAAAATCAGCAAGAAAGAAGGAAGTCACTCTTCAGAAATATCTTAATCTTCAGGATCACCATGATCAAAGAGTAAATCTTCAATTCTAACACAGTACATAGAATTTTATGGTGAAAAGCTTTTTCATGAAAATATAAGAGAAGATCCCTCTAAGAAAAACTCAGAAAATATTACTTTAACTTTAATAAAATCTTACCAAAGGAAAATGTGCTTCTGGAATTGCAAGCTGCACAACTGGTGGACAATAGATCAACCACTGGATCCTTATTGTAAGAATTGCTATGAGTGTGTAATACAGAAATGATATTATCTGCGACTCCCATTTGTTGTGACTTTTATCACAGTGTCCTTTGTAAGAAATGCACTATGCATTCTGGGTAGAAAAGAACAAGCAAAAATAAGGGATGAGGGGCTGGAGAGATAGCTCTGTGGCACAAGTGCCTGCCTGGCAAGTGGAAGGTCGTGAGTTCAAATCCCGGTCTTGCAAAAAATAAATAAATAAAAGTTAAAATAAAATAAGGGATGAAAACAACCAATGATATTCTTGCATCTTTACTGGACTTGGTCACTGCGTGTTTGAAAATTGTTGCAACAAAAAAAGAAAAAGAAAAAGAAAATTGAAATTGTTGCAACAAAATAATAAAATAAAAATTGGTAATAAAAAGAATAGTTATATTGCAATCCTGGTAAACAGGATCTTTGCAAAAGAAGAATAGTCCAAATAGTAATGGAGAAGAAAACAAGTTTGATGATTTATGTCCCGGTTATGTAACCTACTCTTATTCAGTCTTCATTGTGCCCAAAGAGGCTGAGGAGATAGCTCAGGAGTCTAAGCACCTGCCTGGAAAGCACAAGGAATTTGATTGTTTTCCCTATTTCCTTCTGTTCTTTCTGCTTTCCTCATCCTTGTTCCTTTTCATTTTGAACAATTTCTTTCATTTCACAATCTCTATTGTATATTTTGGTCCTTATTTACTCTTTCAGTTTGTTACACCAGGGTGACAATATGATGTTTACACATGTGAGTCTGATTTATTTCACTTATGAGTATGGTCACAAATTTCATTGATTTACTTATAAAAGTCTTAAATTTATCCTTCTGAAGTTGCATTTTGCTTCTGTGTCTTGTTATTTTCTATTTAAAAATTATTATTATTATTATTTTGTGTGTGTGGAGCTGGGGGTTGAACTCAGGCCCTTGCACTTGCCAGGCTGGCACTTATTCTACTGAGCTATCTCCTCAGTCCATTTTTTCAAAAATTTTTATTGTGTTGGTCCTTGTTTTTGTAGCTTTACCCCTGTTATCAAGGCCTCCTTAGGAAAAGTCTATTATTCATAGATGGCTTTTGTATGTAGATTCTTGGTTTATGCCTGTCCCCAAATCCTTCCTCCCCAATTAATTAAGATTGAGATGTTGGTACTTGATTGGCTAAGTCCCCTGTTCTTTGGAACTAGGATATGGTAAGGTTGTTATCCCAGTTCTTCGCAATACTGTTACAGAAGATAGAACAACTGATACCAACAGATATAACATTCTAGATAAAGTAGTATAATTAGCAATAACAATAGCATCGAACACAGTTTAGAAACTGACAAGCTGTGGTATTAATTTGTGCCTTAAGCCATAGGAGAAAATCTATAGCTATATAACAGACAACCACCTGTAAATTGGGAGCTTGTATGCAAAGTGCTTCCTCTTGGTAGAGTGATTTTACTGTGTGGTAAAGAAATTTAAGGATAGTGGATAAGACGGAGAACTGAAAAGAAATACAGTAGAAGAAAGGCTGAACAACACAGACGATCACACAAACTCTGAGAAACTAGAGAAGTAGGTAGAAAAGAAAGAACAGTCAGCTCTGATAAAAAAGAAAATGATAAGTAAAATTCTTCTGACTATGCTATAGATAACCCTGAACCTAATAAACTGCCTAAATCTAACAAATCAGAGATTGAAGATTAATGCAGATGCAATTCTCAAACAGTTAAGTAGTATGAGTCACAGTGCTTCAGATACTTATACTAATGAAACTCAGCCAGGGAAAGATGATAAAGACAAAAGGAAACAAAAAGTCCTACTTCTGGCTTAGATTTTGGTATTGAAGAAGTCAAATTGGCTAAAAGCACTATAATTTTCTGAAAAGAAACACCAAAGCCCACCTGATTCTTCAAATTATGACTTAAAATTAAAAAAACAGATTTTAAAAAATGAGCAAAGATGGGGTTACAAGAACAACCAGAGAGAAAGACAGACAGACAGACAGACAGACAGAGAAGAGATCCAAATAAATGACTATGATACTTCTGAAAATGAAAAATGTAACAAAAAAATAAGTGGATAACCAAGGCAGAAAAGTTTGAAGACTGTAGGATCATCTGATGGTGCTGAAAGCAAATTAGAGAGTGAGTGTTTCTCTTTGGCAGAAGTCACAGTTGATAAACACAAGACCACCATGGAATTAAGAGACTAGCTTCCTAAGGAGCACCAACCAAACATTTCCTCTGATAGTTGTCCATAAGTCTTCTGGAAAAGAGGAGCATTTAATTTCTCCAGAAGATAAGAATGTTGCTGACACTAAGGAAAAGAGCAAGCATCTAAAAAACAAAATGTGTGAAAAAAGTAGAATTTGGAATATTTTTCTATCCTCCAAAGTCCATGTTCCCCATCAGCTACTATAGCATAGGTTTGCTCTATGTGAAACCAAGATGCATTTTTCATTTGGGACACGTATTTGTGCAAATGTTATGATTGAGTAGGTCACAGTTTTTATTGACATAGAGATGCAACAAACTTCTGGGCTTCTTTTCTAGGACCTGAATATGCTGTTAATTCTTGGGTTCAGGAATAAATGCAAAGAAAAGTTACATTGTAGGCAGCAGTTCTCAATCTGTGGGTCACAACCCCACCGAGAGTCAAACAACCAAAACACAAGGGTTGCCTAAAGCCATCAGAAAATACATATTTAAACCCATGCTATGCCATGGTGAAATGTTATTTATTGGAATTAGTAATTTGAAGTAGCCACCAAAATTATTTTTTGGTTTGAGGTCACCACAACATGAGGAACTGTATTGCAGGGTCACGGCATTAGAAAGGTTGAGAATCACTGTAGAGGTTGCAGGAAAAAAAAAAAAAAAAAAAATCCAGGTTTTAATTTCAGTTGAGCAGAAATCTCAGGAAATTACACAAAAGGTGGGCCAGATTTCTTAAGCCTTAATAAATAACTGCCATATTTTTATACGTGTTGTAGATACTATCAAATATTATGAATTTATTCAAAGGAGTAGATTATGTAATAGAAGAAAGCTAAGGATGATTATTTAGCACATTATAAAATGCATTTAAATATGTTTCTAAAAATTGCACTCTAAATATGACTTACATAGGAAAGACACTATGGGAACTATTCTATGGATATATGATAATATTTTGGACTTCATTTGTGCAGCATGAAATTTTATATGCTACATTTTACTAATTTCATGTTTAATTGTATTTGTGCTATGCAACAACACTAAGAATACATGTTCCTATGAAATGAAAGTTTCAAACTAAAAACATGTGGGGGGTTTTACTATGTATGATGCAAGAGTGACATTCAATAAACTTTTCTAAATAAAAAGAAAAGGTACAGAGTACTTTATTTGGTGTTATTGCGAAGTAATAAAAAAAGAACAGAATGATGAATCCTCTGAAGATGATAAAAACAAGAGCTAAAAAGGATCAGAAGAAAAAGAAAATCACAGACTTGAAGAAAACAGTAATTTAAATAGAACAACAGAATGAATCATCATCTAATGGTACTGAGAAATTACTGGCAGGAGAAGAAATTGTTATTTTCCTAAGTGCATAAAACGGACTATGAATGATCTATCTGATGAGAGAAAAGAAAGTTAAAGAAAAAAATGTCTAAAAAGAAGGATGAATTATCTGATAATATTGGGAAACTTCCAGGGAAAGGAGACAGATGTGACTCTTCAGAGGATAAAAAGTGGAAGAACACAACATCTGGTAGAGAAGAAAAGATGCAGCTTGCCTAAAAGAGTTCAAGAAAGGGACAAGATTGATCATCATCTGATACTGAGCAGTATCCCATGAAAGAAGATGGCTTGACTCTTCTGATAGGAAACTGAAAAGCACAAAATTGAGATAAAAGAGATTTATTTTAAATTCAAAGAGAAACATCAAAATCATACAAAATAGCTCATCATTTGATATTCAGGGCGAAACAAACAAACAAAAAAACTGCTAAAAATAAATCAGGCATTGTCAAGGACAAAAAGAGAAACCCTTGAAGAACAAGCACCTAAAGGCCCCAAGTGGACATTATGGCTTCTCTTCTTCTGATACAGGACATGATGAGCAGAACTGAGCAGAGCTGTGATGAACAGAAAATTAAGCCTGTGCTGAAAAGTGAGTGCTGTTTTCACACTCTGGATTTTACCAGTCTCCAGGAGGTGAAGCCTTATCTCAGCCAGCATGTGTCACAGTGGATGATAATGACAGCAACAATGATCCTGAGAACAAGTCCGATTCTATCAGTGAGTTCACCTAGGCATGGGTGAAAACAGCAGCAATGGAACCACAGCAGGTTTAAAAAAAAACTAGGAGTACTTGCCATAGAAAGATTCACAGTCTTCCGGCAAGTTTGAAAGTAGGGCCAGAAAGTAAGCTAAAACTCAGAAACCTTGAAAAAGAAAAGTACATACTATGAACACACCTAGCACAGGGTGTGCTGCACATACAGAACTGTCAATCTTATGTTCCCCTGTAAACTATGATCATTTTTGAGACTAGTTTAATTTTGACAGTTTTTTTATGAAACTGACATCTCAATAAATGGATAACAACACACATTTCTACATATTGGATTATTTTGTTTTGTTGCTATGGAATGAGTTGGTCCTATTTATTAAGATCTATGGAGAAAGAGGAAGAGAAGAAATTACTAACTACTTAAGATTATGAAATTGCTTTCAAAACAAGCATCAATTTTCAAGGTATTGAAGTTGATTTTATCCATGTAAAATAAAATGGATTTAGTGTAGTACCATTAACTTTAATAAATGTAATAGGTTTAAATATAATACTGTACAGATTTGATTAAGAGATGTCTAGGAGATGGAAAAAAGTTATGCCCCTGCTGTAGCAGTGAGCAATAAAGATGAAGATAGTAAATAGGAAAGCATTTACAATTTTATCTTTCTTTAAAATGTTTTCTTTATAAATGTTACTACTCTATTTTCTTTCATATAAATCATAAAGCCTAAAATGTAACTGATATATAAATCATAAAGCCTAAAATGTAACTGATAGGCTAATAATGTTTAAAACAATCTTCTTAATTCAAGTGGGAGTGATGAACTTTACATGTAGTTTCCAATTAAGAATGTTGTTAAGGGGCCCGGCGGGATGGCTCAGTGGTTTAAAGCCCCTGCTTGGGGGAGCTTGGGCGGCTTCAGGGACCGCGGTTCGATCCCCAGCACCACATGCCACGCCAGCCCTGCCCTCAGGGCGGGCTGAGCCGGCCATGAAAATGAGTGAATAAACAAATAAAGGTTCTGAAACAAGAAAAAAATAAATAAATAAATAAAATAAAAAATTATTAAAAAAAAAGAATGTTGTTAAGGTGTAGTGACAGTTTTGTATTAGAGCTTGTGATAATATACTATATTTTACCTTTCAAGTTACCTGATCATGTTTCTCTGTAACTGACAAGTATTTATTGAAAAGTATCTTAAAAAAAAAAAAAAAGAAAGAAAGAAAGAAAGAAAAGAAAAGTATCTTAACATTCTTCTGAAGGGCTTGGGAGATAGCTCAGGTGCACAAGTGTCTGCCTCACAAGCGCAAGGTCCTGAGTTTGATCCCCAGTTCCACAAATAAATAAATAAATAAATAAATAAATAAATAAATAAATAAATAAACGGTCCTTCTGTTATTTAGCTTTGCTTTGTTTTTTGGTACTGGGAATTGAACCCAGGACCTCGTACTTACCAGGCAGATGCCTTTCCCCTGAGCTATTCCCCTAGCCCTTGTATTTGATTTTTTTTTTTCACTATCTCAGTTAATATTCACAATTACAGTGGCTACAACTCCAGACAAAGCATCAGCAATACTGCCCAGAGCCAGTGTATACTGAAATTAAGTTCTTTACACCAAGTAAATGGTTGTCCACAACCACTAGCTAGTGTACATATGAACTAAAATTTCTAGATTTGGGGAGAAACAAATGCTGCTCGGATCATCTGCTCTGCTTCTTCTGTTCTTCAATTCATGCTTAAAAGCCTGTGGGGGTTTGGGCCTGCTGACCCTGCCCACTGGAGGAGGCTGCCTGCTGTGTTGCTTTCTGCTTTAACATTGTCCAATCAAACATGTAGTCATACTGGTGATTCAAGGTCCTGAAAAGGATGCAAAATAGCTGCCTCAGGTACATGTAATCTGGGGCTTCCTTAAAGCGCAGCCCACGGCAATAGTCTACATAGCAAATTCTGCAGGAAACCCCTTACATAAAACTTCAACTGGAGTGGACATCTTCTTTTCACTAATCTTTTCGTATTTTTGGTTTTTTGTTGCAGCCTTGAGTCCTTGCCATGGTAGGCTGGTTCTACTAAAATACATCAAAACATATCCTAATGATTCCATGTCATCGCGACGACTCTGTTCAAAACCAAGATGTGCAAAATAAATAAATAAATAAATAAATAAAAATTAAAAAAAAATAAAAAAATAAAAAAACCAAGATGTGCATTGATGCTAGCATATCGGGCAGTGCCAGTGAGGGTTTTATCTTCTCTGTATGGTATGTGTTGTCTTGTCCTGTTGTTTCTGTACTTTTTGGCCAAACCAAAATCAAGAAGGAATAACTTATTACAGTGACGCCCAATACCCATTAGGAAGTTATCTGGCTTAAGGTCTCTGTGTATAAAATTCTTTGTATGCACATAGTCAATTCTATTGATCATCTGGTCAGCTAACATAAGTATAGTTTTCATTGTGAACCTTCTTGAACAGAAATTGAAGAGGTCTTCAAGGCTGGGTCCTAGAAGATCCATGACAATCACGTTATAGTCTTTTTCCTGGCCATACCACCGTATGTGGATGCCGACCCCACCTTGGAGGATCTTGTAGAACTTGCGCTGGTACAGCAGCTGGGGATCCCTGGCCTTCTGAGACTAGAGCTTCACTGCCACTTTCTCGCCATTGGTGATGTTAATCGCCAGGTAAATATCCTCGAAGGATCCAGACCCGATCTTCCGCACCAGTTTGTATTTCCCTCCAACAATGAACTCGGTCTTGAAGCCGCGGCTGCTCGCCATCCTGGGAGATGAAGATGGAGCCCAAGGCCGAGCCCCAACGCCTGAGGGAGGACAGAGGCCTCTAGGGATCATCCCCTGAGCTCAGGCAGCAAAGGAGAGCGCAGGGATGGGAAAACTACGGCGCTACGGGGCCCGGAACAGGTCGAGGGGAGCCCTATCACCATCGCTCAGTCTGACTCTTTATTACTGTTATTCCGGGCAGGCCGCAGTCTGTGGGCCTCTTCTCGTCGTTACTTAGGTTAGACCCCTTGTTTCCAGGCAGCCACCGCTGCCTCGCTTTCACTGCAACATCGCAGGCTGGAATGAGGGCGCAGTGAGTTAGGACAGCAGTGTCGCTGCCACCACTATGCCGACTCCAGCCCGGGAAGACCCTGTCACTCTGCCGACCGTCATCTCGTTACTCAGGCTCCAACCAACACCTTGTATTTGATTTTAAAAAGGTGGCACACTGCAATTGCAAAACCTTTGATTGTATATGTATCTGCTTCCTCTTAGTCCAAAGAGAAGTATATTCTTTCCTTTTTTTTTTTT
>PVJA010036732.1:0-13846 GCA_004027025.1 Myocastor coypus
AAGAAGAAGAAGAAGAAGAAAGAAGAGGAAGAGGAAGAGGAACAGAAGAAAGGGAGGAGGAGGAATGAAGAGATTTGTGTTGTCTTAGTTACGCTTCCTTCTCATTGCTGAGACAAATTTGGCTCATAGTCAGTAGAGGTTTCAATTCATAGTTGGCTGGGTCCAAAGTAGAGTGGCATGGCAGATGGACATCGCAGAGGAGAAAGGGTCCATGGCAAAGTAGGACAGGCAGCAGGCAGCAGCCAGCATGGAAGTGACAAGCATTGATTCTTTCTGTCCCTTATATCCAGGTGAACCCCTCTTGAGGGGGGCAGCACTCACACCAGAGTGGGACAACTTTAATCCTTTCACGAAACCATGAATCAATCCCAGTATCAAATCCTAGCACACACCCTAGATCCAGCCAACTCTGAAAAGTTCCACAAGTGACCACATGAGGCTTTGGGGGGGGCATCTAAGCACAAGGCACAGCACGTGTTTTAGAAACAGGGTGGGTGTACTTTGAAGGGGATTTATAGCAACGTGTAATTTACTCTAATATACTTTTAAAATTTAAAGATTGCTTTCTAATCTCTCCTCATTGGGCAAATATTAATGACAACCTCTGCAGAATAAAAACATTATGGTGCGTCCTCCTCTGCCTTATTCACTGATTGTAGGACCATCCAACTTCTGGTTCTTCCCCAAAGTCAAAGCAACTATGAAAGGTGAATGTTGGGAGCCGACTCAAGGCACTGAGGCCTCCGCAACAGTATGACTACAGACACCAGTGAGGGAGAATATAGGGAACTGCTTCAGTAACTGGCAAGAACAGTGCAAGAAGGGCCTTCCACGCAAGAGGGAGAATTTAGAGGGAGGTGAATGGCAATGTATCTTTTATTATTATAAAATCTTTTAAAAAGAAATTTAAACATTCTCCAGAGTTTCTAACCACGCCTTATATATTCTTGTGCTCAGTGTCACCCACCCCTCAGCCCCACAGACCAGTACCCACGGCTCCTGCACCCTCTCTCACTGGCTGCATCAGTGGAAACAACCCCACTGATGTCAGCAGTGAGAAAAAGCAGGGATTCCTTGTAGCAAAGGGCCTGGCTAGGGACAATGGCTGAGGCCTGAAGTGCCAGTCCCCCCCCCCCACACTCTTGGTCAGACCCACGGCCCTGTTCATTAGCTGATCCCAGTCACATCACAGCCACATGCCCGCCTTACCTGCTCCATGAACACAATCAGAGACTCCCGATTGTTCTCCCACTCCTCAGGCAGCTGGCTCTCATGTGGGTATTTATCACAGCCGACATAGATGGACAGCTCAAAGCAGTTCGTGTGAAGATAGCTGAAGTCATTCAGGCCTGTCAAACCAACCAGACAAAACTGAACAATGCCCCAAGTGCCATGTGGTGTGGGGAGGGCAGCAAGGATCTTCCAGACCACTCAGTGACCTGATGTGAGCAGAGAGGGATTAAGTGCACACTACAGGCCAACATTTATAGGACAGCAAATGTGCCAGTCCTAGAGGACCAATGGGGACAGACCACTGAGGTCAGGTGAGCCCTGTTCAAGGACATCTTTGACAAAAAATGGGATGAGTGTTTCAGATGTTCACTTTATTAAGTATCATTTAGTATACCTTTTATGGAATAAACTGTCACCAATTAGCACTATGGACATTTTTAATGTTTAAATCTATTTCTATAGTTATGCTGATTACAGCTACAGATCATAGTAATGTCGTATTCCAAGTAACACAAATAGTTCACTATCATAGCGCCTTGCATATGTCAGGACCTGTCCTAAGCACTCAGTATCCTGTAGGTCACTGGGTCTTCCCACAGGTCCCAACAGAGGTAGCAGAGTACACTTCTGCAAGTCACAAAACCCAAGCTGTAAATGGTAAGAATGGCTTCCAGGATTGTGCATCTGGAAACGGCCAGAGTCAGGGTTTCAGTCTAGTCCTGCTCTGGTCTCCAAATAGAGCAGCTACTGGGGCCTGTAGGGCACAGAATAGACAGGTTCTCTGTAGCCTGAGGTGAAACCATGGAGGAGTTTTACAGGCCTGTGTTACAAATCTCCACACGTAACTTAGCACAAACATTTCTTGACTCATAACTTTAGAAGGCAGAAGTCTGACAGGATGTGCCTGTGCTCACTCCAGAGGCTCTGAGGAGCATCCCCTTTTATTATGCTTTAGGTATGAAGTGTCCCCAGTGTTCCCTCTGAAAACAGCATTCAGAAACGAGACCTAGAGAGGTGACTGGAGCAGCAACTTCCTAACTCACTGTCAAGGTCATACTTGATGGCATAGAAACAGAGGGCACACCCTACTTGGGGGAGTTCATCACAGGATTGTGGCCTTGGGGATGGCACTGGGTCCCTGGCCCCTCTCTTCTAGGCTCTTTGGTCTCTTGGCCTCCTGGCTGCCATCAGGTGAGCAGTCTTTCATCTCCTCACCATTATGCTGTGATATTTCTACCTCCCCACAGGTCTAAGAACAATGGAGCCAAGTGCCCATGGACCGAAGCTCTTGGAAGCCATGAGCTAAAATACACTTCTTTCTTAAAATTTATTTTTATTTTATTAATGTATTTGGTACAGGGCCTACAGGGTCTCACTATACAGATCAGTCTTATAATGATTCTCCTGTTTTTCAGTCTCCCAAGCACTGGGATTACAGACGTGCGCCACCAGGCCCAGTCTCAGTTGCCTTCTCAGCAAGCACCAGGGGCAGGGTCGGCACAGCTTGTGGGGATAGAACCCCAGTTCCTGCGCTTTTCCTATGCAGGTACTTTAGTCAGCTGAGCTATCTGACTGGCCCTTAAAATAAACTTCCTTATAGCTTTTTATATCAGGTATTTTGTCGCAGTGACAAAAAGCTGAGTAAACCCTCCAGGCTCCTCCATCTCTGATAACCCAAGTATTCTTTGGCTTATGGCAGCATCCCTCAATGACTGCCTCTCTTGTCTCTGTCTGACATTTTTTGTCACCTATAAAGACACTTCCCATGGACTTTGAGGACTTTTGAGGACTTTCTAGATAACTCAGAAACCTCCTCTTGAGGCATTTAGCATAAATATGTGCTCAAAGACTATCTTTCCAAATAAGGTAACAGCCACAGATTCAACAGCCTATGAAGTGGACACATTTTGGGGGAGGCCACCATTCAAGCCAGTAAAATTACCTGGTATTTGTGAAATTAAGGAGTAACACAGCATAATGTTTTCTTCTGAACTTTTTTTTTTTCTATTGGGTTCTGGGTATCAAATTCAGGGTTCTACACATGCTAAGAACAAAGCGTACACTCTACCACTAAGCTACACTGCCAGCCCTTTCTAATGAGTTTGTTTCTGAGCAGGATAACTAGCTATGCTCTCTGTGTGATCTGGGGCATCCTCAGCGGCTCCTCTAGTGAGCTTCCCAAGGTATAGCCAGAAGGGCATAGCTCAGTGCACAGAACTCCATGTGGACCAAGAAAAGCACCAGCTTCTCCAGGGCTTCACACACATAGACCTTAGACATTATATCTCCTTTCCCGTCTCTTCTGTAAGGCTCAGAAGAACTGTCAGCTTTGCAATCGGGTTTTGGGCTATCAAGAGTAACTGCATATCACCCTGCTGCGTAACCACCAAAGTCAGAGGTGCACAGCAGCAGACACATGGCCCGTCTCTGCCTGTGTTAGGCAGCTTGAGCTGGCTGTGACAAAATACTGTTTGTAATGTAAAAGAGGAAAGATTTATTTGGGCAGATAGTTTCAGAGGCTTCAGTATGTGGCTGGCTGGTCACAGTGCTGTAGGCCTGAGGTAAAATAGAACATAATGGTGGAAGGATGTGGTGGAGCAAACTGCCTACTGATGAGAGCTAGGAAGCCCAAGAAGGGACTGAGTCAGAGAAAATGGGCCAGGGGCCAGATATAGCCTCTCAGGTCACATCCCCATGACCTATCCTGGTCAATTAGACTTCACTGCCTGTTTCTATCACCTCCAAAAAATGCTACCTGATTGAGGGGTTGGTTGATGCCAACTCTTAATGGGTGGCTCCGCTTTAATTTAATAGAGTGCTCACAATTCAACTTTCTGTGAAAATATTCACAGATAAACCCAGAAGTATGCTTTCCTAATTTCTTAAGTATGGCTCAGTCCAATCAAGGAGATAATCAAGATTAGTGATCGCCTTGCCAGAATTCCGATTCCAGCCACTCATTCTAGGGAGCTGTGAACTTCTGGTCTATTGTAACAAAATGAGGACGAGGAAGAACAGTGGATTAGAGGAGGCAGGTTAGTGCCAGTGCCGAGTTCATGGGAAATCCACGCCGAGGGCCTGATCTGATCTGGTGAGGAACACTGTGCTGACACCAGCCAATCCATCCAGTCACCCTGCACCACGCTGGGTGCTAAGTGCACTGGTGTACACCTACAATCCCAGCACTCTGGGAGGCTGAGGTAGACGGGTCACAAGTTTGAGTCCATCCTGAGTGATTTAGGAAGACCCTGTCTTAAAAAATAAACAAACAAACAAAGAGGGCTGAGGATAAAGGTCTTGCAAAGATTCTAGGTTCAATTCTCCATAATGCAAAAAAAAGAAAACAAAATAAAATAAAACAAAACTCAAAAACTTCATAGCATGGAATCAGACGGCATATGGAGCTAACAGGAAACAGCTCCAGTCGGTAGAACAGGCCTTGACTCCTAGGAATGTTGAATGTTTCAATGCATCTCATTATTCCCGCACCCTTAGGCCTTGCCAATACTAATACAAATGTGCTAAGCACACACTCCAGAGTGAAGCTGCTTCTGCTTTCTGCCTGATATGCCGTAGACATCAAGCTGAGAGACAGCCTGGGCTTCTGTGATGGATGGGGTAAAGGCATCCCTTCTGTTGTCTCTTTAGCTGGACTCGTCTGCTTAGCATCTTCTGTAGGGAAGTTGGAAATGCATATTTCTTAGAGCTTTGTGTATAGAGCTCCCCAACCCTTGCCTGACTATGGAGGACCGGTCGTGGGTCCCAGCTGAGAAACAGCTTGACATCACATTGGAGGTAAAATGCATGTCGTATCAATGATGTGCTCTTTGAAATTTACTGAACCTCTCTTTCAACTACCACTCCCGCCGTTAACCACTGTGTGCTGCATGCCAATAATGAGAAAGAAAGAGCTGAACACAAGACCGGGAGGGGGAACTAGAAATGGCATTGTATTACTCTACAAAGAAATGCATCTGCGACTCTGTAACACCACCAGAAAGAAGAATGATTAAAATGGCTTGAGCCACCCCCTGCCCCCCCCCAAGTCCCTGTTATAACGGAAAGCAACGGTGGACAGAGCACGAAAGCCAACTTCCCGTGATGTTACTATTGACTGGACCCCAGCAGATCCGGCTGTGTTCAGACCCAGCCTGACCCCAGCAACCATGAAAATGAACATATTTTGCTTACAGATTTTTGTAGGTAGGTTTTGAGAGGCAAAGCTGAAAATTAAAATGCTTTCTGCCATTAGGAATTTTCTCGATAGAAATCTGCACTTATTTTTTATTACAGCAAAATGAGGATGGTGATGAAAAGCGTGCCTCCACTTGCTCTGCAACCAGGAAGACACGGCGAGCTTTCTTTGAGTGTTTCTGCATGACCTTGAGAACAAATATTTCTGGTGTTTTTCTTTTGGAAGGGTGGAAACAGACACAAAAAGTATGAGCAGGCTGAAGTTCCAGCAGGTAAGGAATCTTAAAGCTCTTTGTTATAGTAAAATGGAGAATACAGATGGGTCCATAAAATAGGTGAGCATGACCTGAAAGACGGAAATGGTAGGGGAAGAGAGCATATGCTAATGAGGTGCTCCTGATAAATCAGACAGGCTTCCACACCTGTCACCCACAGAGTCCTCACAGCATCCTTGAGAGACCACGCCATCATCATTGGTTGCACTGTTGTCATTAAAACCATTACCATGGTGCCCAGCTCCCTAAGGAAAAAGTATAGGGGCTATGGTTACAGCAGGAGTACAGTGACCTATAGAGGGTCCCACACATGTAAGTGGTTTGAAGCCAGTGATTTGAAACCAAGACCATCTGGCATAGAATATTTTTCACACTCATTATTGGTTTGACAAATCTTCCAAAAGACCAAAAAAAAAAAAAAAAAAAAAAAAAAAAAAAAAAGTTTTCTACAGGGATCTTGCAACGCAGGCAGTGCAACGAGTATGCACCATTTTATGCCTCCTGCCTTGGCACCCTGGCCTGGGAGTAGCCCAATCCAGGAAACTAAGCGCTAATCCTCATGTGTGGGCCACGGATGGGGTCCTGTGGGTGCTGTGAGGTAATTCCCAGGCTGTGCTCCAAGGCTGTCCAGCCCTGGGTGGCTTCCCGGGCAGTATCTCAGATTCCATGCTCCACACACGCTGTGGGTGAGAATGGGAGTGGCCTGCTGGCCTCCAAGGCGTAGCAGATGCACATGAAAGGGTCCTCGCCTCATGAGGGGCTCTCAGAACACACCTCCAGCTCAGTCACAGCACGCCTGAGCTGGGGATCAGCACCTTGCCCTCTGCAGGTCCATAGCAGGGAAGGTTGCCACCCTAGTACTTGGCATACAGCCTCGGCACCGGCGCTCACTCTCATACTTGGCCTTTTCACTGGGTCTTCTCCCCAGTTGAAAGTCCACCATCACACCATCTGTTCCTATGAAATCTGAATAGCTCAGGGGCTCAAATTTTCACCAGAGATCTCATCTCTTCCCTCTTCTTGTCTGGGCAGATCCCATTCAGTCTCCACAGCCCAGTAATCCCCTTTATAACATGAGGAGCAAGCCACCCCCACCTCAGAGACTGGTGAGGAGCAAAGGAGAATCTGTGTACAAGGCCCATGCCTGGTAAGCGCGTAACTGAGGTGGCTCCTAGCTGCAGTGCAACTGAGAATAAAGCGATGGGGTAGGGGGCACCTGTGGGGTTCCTGTTGGGCCAGCAGTCTCCGATTATTAGACCCTGTGAGGACAGGCAAAGCTGATCTGAGACTTACTTCCAGCAACAGTGTGCCAGGAAGCCCCGTTGACAGTGCCCTCCTCCTTCTGGAAGTCTTCCGTGTGGCACACCCTCCGTCGGGCATCTGTCATGAGGCGGTGTGTAGAGGCGTATGAATACGCCAGCCAGCGGAACACGTGGTCATCGGGTGTGGGGCTGTGCTCCTGGGTCTTCCACTGGGACCGCACCATGTCATAGGGGTATGCCACTACCAGCTCGCCCCCTTGAAGGTTGCCGCCCAGCACAAAGGGGATCTTTTCCATCCAGGCTATGACTGCTCTGGTCTCCATGGCCACCTGTGAGCATAAAATCAACAATTTTATGGAATATTCTGAGAAATATTTAGAATTTTAGAATCTATCCTAGGAAGAATGGCTTTGTGGGAATAATAGATTGAAAAAGATAAAACCCAGGGAAGTGACTGGTTTCTATGATAGGATATTCCAGTCAATGCCAAAGAAGCAATGATAAAGCAGCATTCTGTGATGCCAGCAAATTTATGAGACCAGCACATTCATTCATAGCTACGAACAGCACAGTGAGGGATGTGACCAAACGTAGCGTGCCTCCAAGCAGAGGACCACGCACCTAAACCTATCTTTTCTAAATCTGACCCAGCCTCCAGCCCAGGAACCGGCAGGTACTTCCTACAAAAGACTGAGTAGTAAATATTTGAGGCTTTGTGCACCACGCATTCCCTGCCATAGCTATACAGTGCACTCTTACAGCAAAGCACCACAGGCAAAGTCCAAAGGCGTGCCATGTATAAAAACAAACATAAGCGGGTTTGGCCTGGGCTGTAGTTTGCCACTGCCTTGTCTGTGTCGTCTAGTTCAGTTTTAATTTCACTGCGATACAGGAAACAGAGCAGTGCGTACATGACGTCATGGATATGACATCACCCACCTCCAGAGAGTACTGCAAATGACAGAGAACCTAGATAAGCAGGACAAATAACCAAGAAGAAATTGTAAGGCGAAAGGGCGGAGAGTGGTAGAGGCACAGCCCATAGCTTAAAGGAGACTTACAATGATTTAAGACAGTCGATGAATGGGATTTATTTGAATGTTGCTTTAAACAAACTGAACAGGAAAGAGAAATGAGAAAGTAGGGAACAGAAACAGGAATGAGGTGGATGGATAGCAAAGAGAGAAAATTCACTGGTCAATAACAGGAAGTGCTAACACTTGGCAGCTATTTCATAATATGAAGAAAAAATATTTTTATATGACAGTGATAACCATATCCTATTATTTAGTTTAACCAGTGTAATCCTTTGTCATTAACTGGATTTTTCTAATACTAAGGAAAACTTATTTTGACATAATGGTGATATGGTTGAAGTGAGTTCTTACTTTTTAGAAATACTTGCTGAACTACTGATAAATGAAATGACCTGCTGCCTGGAACTTGCTTCACCGAGAAGGGGAAGAGAGTGTGGGAAAACGCGCAGACGACACGAGTTGGTAATTGTCAAAGCTGATGCAGGGAACATGTGGCTCCTCCAGAGCCTTCTCTAAGTCTGTGTATTTCACATTTTTCCCCCCAAAAAAAAGTTAAAAAAAAAAAAAAAGGCAAGGAAACTGACAAGATTAAAATCTAAAGTTGAAAAAGTCTGTTATGGTCAAATACTGATCTGACTGATAAATCAAATATCTACCAGAAATTTCTAGGAAGATAACACGGATGCTGGAGAATGAAATACTTTAAAGCACTTAACTGCACATGATAAAAGCCGATTTGAGATGCAATGCATTTGCTGGGATTCATTAAGCTTTGTTCCTGTTTTACAAACAAAACCAAGATCCTGGGATGGATTTAATCACAGAGCCAGGTTCTTCCTCCTTTAACCCCAGTAATGGCCTGGGCTACAGACCTATCAGCCTACCCCAGACCTGAACCTGAACCTCAACAGCTGCTCCGACACCATCCACTCCACACTCCATCTCCTCTGCAGAGGAAGTACTGCATCCTAGCTGCACAATCCTCATTCACCCTCTTTTGTTTTAATCCATGTGTGAATGTCTAAAAGTGCACTGTTTGGCTTTACTTGCTTTAGATGTAATGAGAAAAAAAGAAAGGGGCCACTATTCTACTTGTCTTCTTTTTCCCACTTATTTTATGTTTTGAAGATTGACCTTCGATGCTAATTGAAGCTATGAATTTCTAAGATTAATCCTTGGTGTTGATTGAAGATATTTTTTCATTTCAACGTGAAGACTTCACTTATCTAGGCTCATAATGCTATGCTTCCATAATTTTCAGTCACTTGCTATAATGAATGTCTTCTGATATACATGTGCTGAAATTCCATTTTGCATTTAACACCAGAAATTTGTGTGGATCCTCAAAGGATATAAATATACCTGTTTTACAGAATAATCAAATTATTTCCAAAGTCATTGCCCTAATTTTCACTGACCCTCAGTGAGTAAAGAACCCTTTGTCTCCATCCTGTCTGACACTTGGACCCTGTCAGACTTCGTAATTTTGCCAAGGGATGGGTATCAAATGTTCCTTCAGCTCTGTGTCCTTCGTGCTGGTGCTGTGGAATCCTTTTCGTGCTTACCAGCCATATGCTTCCTCCTCCATGAACTGCCTCTATGCGTCTTCTGCCCAATTTTCTAATGAGTTGTTTACATTTATCTTATTGTTAGTCTTTACATATTTTTTAAAATTCAAATCTTCAGTTACATAATTTGCAAATAACTTCTTCCAGCTCATCATTTGTCGTTATAGTTTATTAAATCTGTTGATGAGTAGACTTTCTCTTCTGGATGCATCTCAATTTATTAATCTTTTATGGTATGATTTAATGCTGTGGGCATCTTATTTAAGATACATTCTATTTTGCTCTGAAATCTAATCATTCATATCCTAAAGTTTCACTGAGAATTTACTGTGATAAATTTTATCAAATGCTTCCTTTTGTAGACAAATTACTTCATTTTTCATTTTATACCATTTCATTAATTGGGGTTGTTTCTAACTTTTTAAAATAGTTGTTTTTTACCCTTTCTTTTGTAATACAATCATTTGAAGGTATGTTTTTTAAAGCCCTATTTTTTGCTGCATTTCAGAAATTTTAATATGTATTTTTAATTATCTAATATTAATTCATTTTTGTTTGCTAGTATGAGTTTTTTCCTCTGGCCCTTTATTTAAAGGTTTTAAAAGTCTTCTAAATATACAACAGTGGTCTCATTAACCTTATTATTGCCTCTTAGATTAGTTATACTGTGTTAAATCATGGCCTAAGACCTGCTCTCTGAAATTTATTGAGATTTCCTTTATGGTCTCATTCACCATTAATTTTTGAAAATGTTCTAGAACTATTGAGAATATTCTCTAATTTTGGGCTGTAGAATTTTTATAGGTTCCTTATACTCAGCCTGTTAGTTTTGTTCCTCAAATCTTACTTTTATTGTTTTCTCATCTATCTAACCTATCCATAATTGAGAAAGGTACTGGTGATACATCTGTGTAGTTCTCTCTGTATTGCCAGAGAATAACAAGCTTAAAACACTAAGTTCTGATCTTAAAGCAAAGACTGAAATCCAGGGAGTTTCATACTGCTGTGTTAAAGTAACTGGTCATCTTCCATGGCTTCAGGTATGGGAAAACCAACCATCAAGTTCCAATTCTGATCCAAGGGCTCCCAAAATGCAGCATCGCTTAAATTCTCAACTGGGTCAGGCATCATTAAGATGTTAGCTGTTGGGGTGGGGGGAGGGATCATTTGGGTTAGGATAGGAACTACAAGGATGGGTTCAGAAAACTCAGAGGCCAAAATCACTTCCTTATCAGTTGCCCACGTGTATTCTCTCTAAGGCCTTGGGTGCTGTCATGGTCAGCCACCATCAGACGACTGCTTGTACTTCTTGCTGCTGAGGTTTTGCTGAGGGACCACCATGCTAGCTCTCTCCCATCATGAGAGGCACTGTGTGTGCTGGAGCCCCAAGGAGTGCGGAGCTGACCCTCAGCCACTTCCTTTGTTTGCTCTGGAGGAATCCATCCTCACCACGGCTTGCAGTGAGCTAACCTAAAATGCAGCATTCCCCAGTCTCCCTATAGGGCATCTAAATCCTGGTCAATAAGAGTTCAGTAAACATCTATATAAGGATCTAGGAAAGGGTCTGAAGAAAATGAATTATCTGAGAGGGGGATGCTTTTCAGCAAAGGAAACTCCTTTCTTTCCTGTTCCTTCAAAGTCACAAAAGCTAGAGCACCAGCCACCACCTTGGTTTAAGAACTTGAGATTGAAAAGGGGTAGAGTCAGGAAGCCTGGATGGATCCTGGGTTCTCAACCATGGGGTTTCTTATTTGGCCATCCCTAGTGTGGTGGACTGACAACTGGTGGTCA
This sequence comes from Myocastor coypus, assembly GCA_004027025.1. Classification (NCBI taxonomy): domain Eukaryota; kingdom Metazoa; phylum Chordata; class Mammalia; order Rodentia; family Myocastoridae; genus Myocastor; species Myocastor coypus. Next base: position 11,361 of record PVJA010036732.1, read on the forward strand.
TTGTGTAGCACCCTGCTGAACTGAACCAGCATAGTGCTGGGCAGGGAAGGCCTACCTGAGGATTGTTGCCAGCACCATAAAAATGAGAACCAGAGAGTACTTGTTGGGAGCTGTTGGTTTTCCAGGGGTTATTGGTTCTCCTGAGGAGCTTGTCATGCTGGCTTTCCTGATGAGCTCAACTGCAGTCATCATCAAATGAGCTCAGAACCTCACTGTCAGTGAGTGGCTACAGTTTACTTTGAGGGAACTCTGGTACTTATTTTGAGTATTGCTTCCTAACTCTGGAGGGGAAGGTGGTGTACTGTTCAATGTCCAGGAGAACAGGAGAAGCTTGCTGTGCTGGCTTTTCTAACATGGACCCAGCTGTTTTTACCACCAGAGGAGTTTCAGACTTCGCTATTGCTGAGGATGGCTTTGCGGGGGCTCTGCTTCCCCTTACCTTTTTTTCTTTTCTTTTTTTACTTCTTACTATGAGAGTCACTTCCCACCTCCAAGAAGCCAGGAAGCACAGATCCTTCAGCCTGCTGGCACAAACTTTCTAGCTTCCACCACTGGACTGTAGGCCTTTCCAGTCAGATCCATGAAATGGGCCTACATGAGACCTTGTCCTGGGCTCTTGGCCTCCAGTTGGACTTGGAGGGTGCATTTTATAGGTTCTAAGTCTTCAGCTGGACTCACATAAGACATTTCTGTGGGATCCAGGCCCTCAACTGGGATTCTTGGGGTCTTTAGTGTGAGGACAGATTTCTTGTACTCTTTTGAACTTGACTCTTAGGGTGACTATTATAAAATAATTCTGTAAATTATGTGTTCTGTGTTATATTGTTTCCCTTGCAAACCCTGATTACAACCTTGGACCTCTATCTTCAGGGCCCTGTTACATGAAAAACCGAGTGACCTTCTATCTTAGTAAGCAACATGAATATGATTTTCTGTTGCTGGAGTTGGATCTAACCCTGATGTATTAGTGATGAAGCTAGCGTCATCCTGTTAAAAATCATGTACTAGTAAAGGGGGGAGGGAGAGGTAGTCAAAGGCATGGGCCATTCCCTGATAATTACTTCTTCTATATTACATTCTTTGTGAAATGAGAGCTAAGAAACTCTGGGAAAGCATTTTTCACCCAACTTCATTTATTTTTCCAAAAAAGTACAATATGCAGTATATTCTCTGGGATTTGTTTGAACAAAAATGAGATCTACAAGCAGCTGGCAAAGTCTGAGGATCCTTTTGTGCAAGGAGAACTGACAATGGGGAGGGAAACAGTGATTCTAACAAACATATGTAATTCTGCGAAGTTGGTTTTGTTTCGAAGCACAGTGTAGTTGTAAGGAAATAATTAAATGGCTTCTACAAAGAATCTCCTAAATACCAATTTAACAGGTGGTGATTACCTAACATGCTTCCTTACTTTAGGAGAAAATAAGAAAGAAAACAAATGGTTTCATTTATTTCCTAAATATCACATCTTCTGCAAATATCAACAGGGGGTCTTGGCCTTGCACTGCTCTACAGATAGGTGTGGGGGGGTTTACTCACCGTGGCATTTTCAGACAGAAACCATTCGGGGATGGCAATGTAATGATTGGGGACTTTCCTGGGGACATTCCGCCGATCCTCTGCCTCCCAGAGTAGCGTGTTTAAGTCAGGAAAGTTGTTGTTGATGTCAATTCCATCATGGGTCCAGCGTCCTAGAGACCAGCCTCCCAGCTCTGAGCCCTGAGACATGATTCTGAGGCTGAAGAAGCAGGCTTCAGAAAAACTCCCCACCACATGAGATGCACCTACGTCTATCTCCATCCCCCACCACATGAGATGCACCTACATCTATCTCCATCCAACTGTGACTATAGGACTCTAAGCACCCACTGACCCAAACATGGGATCCATAGGAGAACACTGAAGACCCTGTTCCTAGTGCATCTGGCGGGTGATGGATAACACAGGCAAACCATTCCCAAGAGTGTACCCAGAGAGGTGCTCCTGCCTCATTATGGTGCTCAAAGGCATCGAAACCCTTCGACCACCTCCTGCCTCCTTTTTCCTATGCTGGTCAGTGCAATTCCTGAGTGGCAAGCAACCTAAGACCTCACCACTGTGGCCACCATACAGCACTGACGCAGCACAGTGCATTCCCCTATCCAGGCCACTGTCCTGGCTCCTTAACACTGTAAATGTCTAACTACCTGCACCAGTAAACACAGATGCAGTTCTGTGTCACAAAGCATTCATTTGATAATTGCCTTTGTTTTAATAAAGTTGCCCATCTTATTCATAGATATAGTAGCATATAATGATGGATACACAACATGACATAGTATTATCCTCACTACCTAATTACATCTATGCATATTTTATACATATCCACGACCTACACAAAACCTGTCTCTTAATTACAATACGAAATAGAAATAATATCTTGGAATAATAAAAACAGCTATCCTTTGACAATTGATGAGAGCATTAATTGTCATAACCAGCCAGAC